>LOJH01000029.1:0-73230 GCA_001685095.1 Ellobius talpinus | reverse complement strand
GGGAGGTGGGGAGGAGGTGGAAATTTTTAATAATAATAAAGAAAATGGAAAAAAGAAAATAAACATACAGCAAATATGCAAATAAAATGGGAATTTTTATTTTGAAAAACTCAAAGATATTTTTGAATCCCCAGTGTATTTGTGTGTCTGCATGTGTGAGACCACATATTGTAAATTTTGATTTGCAAGTACTCTCTCAGGTTCATAGTAATCGTTAAGTGACAAAATGATTGACTTTGTTGGAGGAAGCAATAATTTTATTTGACTGAAGATTCAGACTTTTTGGATATATCTCAGGGGGAAGAAAAGCTACACTGTTACCAGCTATATTTCCTGACAAAGCCCTAGCTACTGTCTGCAGTTTACAACTCGATAAGAAATGAGCCTGTCTGTGAGCTGTTCTCCATGAATACTGCAGTGGCTTTATCCTGGGTCTGCCTTTAGAGGCTTGGACCAGCATTTTATTTTCTGAAATGAAAGGAAACACATTTAACAGTTACTCATTAAAAGCAATTTTGTATATATGTGTGTGTGTGTGTGTGTGTGTGTGTGTGTGTGTGTGTGTAGTGGATGAAAGAAGAAAAAGGGCCATAGCTTCTTTTGACTATTTAATTTTGAAAGTTTAATTTTTGATGCCCATTTCATCAACTTCAAAATAAAAAAATGATAGCTGATTAAATTAGCACAGTGACTTAATTCAAGATGAGAACTTCAGGTTTATGGGCTTTTGCTCTGGTAGGGGAAATTAAAGTACCCTACCGTGGTTGCTGTTGACTTAAATTTCTCATTGCATATGTAGAGCAGTCAATATTTTGCTTTTTGAATGTAACACATTCTCTTTCATAGGTTACTATGGATGATTGTTTATATATATACAAAACATAGGTTATTATAGGATGTTGTACAAAACTAGATGTTTTAAAGCTCTTGCTACAATGCTAGGCAGAGCACATTGCACACTTTAAAAAAAGAAGAAAAAATAAAAGGAAAGCAAAATGAAGCAAAAACCCAAAACCAAAACAACAACAACAAAAACCCTGGATCTTCTAATCTATACTATTCATCTGGAAATCCAGAAAACTTGCCAAAGGATAAATGGCCATCCAGTTTCAATACTCATATATTCAGTGACTTCATTAAAATTTTTTACTTCTCACACTCAGACATTTTCATTGCTCCTCATCATTTCTCAGGTTCAACATCTGCAAGATATAATTCTAGTTTATATCTTTAAAAGTATTTGTTTTGTACACATTATAAAGGAATTTATTCATTACTTATAAAGATGAATGTGAGATCAAGAGAGGGATTTACTCCAAGATCAATATAACATTTCTTTAAAGAAGTGTACTCAGGCTGTGTGTGTGCTGTGCGTGTGCGTGTGTGTGTGTGTGTGTACATGGGAGGTGGGGCTGTGAGAGCATGGGCATGTGCTTTCTTGGAGGTCAGAGAAGGATGTAAGGTGCAGGTGTCAATCTTCTCCTGAGAGTGTGTGGGTCCTAAGGACAGAACTCAGGCTTGGTAGCGCTCTGTCTTTATCTCCGTCTTTATCTACTAAAGCATCTCTGCCCAAGCTTAACGTATCATTGACAACTTAAATAAAATTAGTATTATATATGTCCAAAAGCAATGGAAACAAGCCTGTTCCTGAATTTTGTGTTTTCCGCTTCCAGACAAAAATGTATTTTAAAATTTCCCACTTTGTGCCGAGTTGAGGCCTGGTAAGCCTTCCTTTCTCCTACCATTAGCATTTCTATTGGTGTAGCCCCTGTCCGCTTGTGTGCGGTAGCAGTCATGTTGGTGAGAAATCGTGAGTGTGACTCTGACATTCCTAAGAGACACAATCTCTCAGCCAACTCCCTGGTCCTCTGGCTTTTACAATCTTTCCACCCTCCTCTTCCCAGCCTTAGGTGGAGGAATTGTGTTGCGGATCATGTGACTGGGGTCCACAACTCTGCATTTTGATTGACCTTGATTTCCTGTAATGGTCTCCAACTGTTGCAAAGAGAAGTTTCCTTGCTGAGGCATAAGGATTATCCTTAACTGTGGGTATATTTAAATAATATTTAGGAGGTAGTTAGGCATTATGCCAGTTTAGTAAAGTGGTGGTTATGGATTTGTAGATTCTCCCCCAAGATCTCCACCAAGACTTTGCTAGATCTGGGTAGCTGACTAGGTTTCAAGTACCAGGCATGATTGCCCTCTTTTTTTATATACTATTTTTTTTATTTTTATTAAAAATTTCCACCTCCTCCCCTCCTCCCATTTCCCTCTTATCGAGTGGGTCTTGAGTCCGTTTAGAAAGCTGTTGGCTTCTGTCAGGGTATAAATGCCTCCACTGCACCCTTAAGGTTATCATGCCACGCTGGTTGTTGCCATGGCTCATTGGCATCATAGCTGGCAGAATCGATTATTGCCTTGCTCTTTTGGAAGTTTGCATGGCTCCTTCTGGTACCACGATAGCTAGTCCTCAGGGATGAGGTTTTCAGGTCAGTTTCAGCTCAGAGGCCTTGGGACCCCATGTCTAAAGTGCATGGTACCTTCAGCAATAGGGACTTACCATCCACCTCTGTGGAGAAACCAAGGGCAATAGCAATAGCCTGAAATGTTCTGGGAGTCTCTTGGACAGCTTGGATCAGCAACTCAAAAGAGGGCTTTTCATGGCTGGTATTGGACTTTTGTTAGGTGGTCTTTCTTGGTTCTTGGAGAAAGCATTGTCAGAACAGATAAGAAACCTTTATATATACAAATATAGTGTATGTGTGTATAAATACACACTATATTTATACACACATACACTATATTTGTATATATAAAATATGCATATTTGTATATGTGTATATATGAGACATATATTATACATATATACATATTTGTGTATAAATACAAATATTAAACGTTGTATATGTTTATATACAAATTTTCATATATTATAGGTATTTTTAGATAGTTAATAGTGTGATTCTGTATGACTTTTCCAGGCACCCTTACTATTGTTTTACCCTTCTCCTTTCTTTTTCTGTATTTATCTCCTTCCTGCCCCTAATTAGAGCCTCTTGTTTTTTTTTCCATTTTCCCATTCAGAACACTTGTACCTTGCTATTGTCCTCTTTATTACTCCCCTCCTGCAATGGCCCCTTCCCTGATTCCTGAAGTTAATTAGGTGACGTATAGGCAACCATGGAAAACTATGAGAAGAAGAGCAGTCTTCCCCACGAAACAGCACACAATTGGTTATCCATTACCAAATCATCAGCACTGAAGACATACATATGCAAGTAACATTACAGATTGAGCAAGTTGTCATTATGCATTTGGGAAAAATATATATAAATGTGCATACACATATCACAACAATTGGTGAAAAGGCTATGAATTTGAATGGGAACAAGGAGGAGGAGTATATGGGATAGTTTGGAGGGTGGAAAGAGAAGGGAAAATAATGTAATTATATTTTAATCTCAAAAACTAAAAGAAATAATAATAATCAATTTTGTTGCTTGCATCAGGTGATTTATTGCACTTTATGTACTCTTCCAATTTCTTGGATAAAGTGCTTTATTTTACTTTTTTAAAAAAATAAAGAGGTTAACTTATTTTCATTTTATGTGTATTGGGTATTTTGCTGTATGTATGTATGTCTATACACTATGTGTAGGGTTGACACCCTCAGAATCCAGAAGAGAGTATTGGGGCCCCTGGAACTGGAAGTTACAGATGGTTGTGAACCACCATGTGGGTACTGCCAATGGAACCTAGGCCCTCTTGAATAGTAATAAGTGCTCTTAATTGCTGAGCCATGTCTCCAGCCCAGGGTGCTTTATTTTAAACTAATGGTGATATTGAAAACTGCATTTTGGTTTAGATGCCATATTAATTTGGATATTTCCAATTGCAAATAAGAAAATAGATCACCTTGTCTTTGAATAAAAAAGGGAAAACTTTCTTGACTTTCTTGGTATAAATTTCAGATATGTCAGTGAGCCTTAGGATAGCCCCACTATTGAATGATTCCTCCACAAAGAAAGGTTCAGTCTTCCTCTGTCATTCCTGTGTTTCCTGCAACATCTGATTTATTCTAGATAATTTCACTGCAGACCTATGATGGCGGCTACACTTTTGTTGTCTATAGTTTATAGAAGGAGACAATGTCTGTCCCTCTGTCCCAATTTTCTAAAAAGGAATCCTAAATTTCGTTGAGGGGAATAGCTCAAGTGTGTCATGTAAACTTGAAGCCACCTTATCCTAGAGAATGCCTTGGGTTGATTGGCAGCAGTGATCTGAGTGTCTTTTGAACCTAGAAGATGAGGAGAGCAGCTGAGCTTTACTGTCAACTAATTTGCCACCCCATTTTTCCTTCTTCTTCCCTAAGAACACCCCCAGAATACCCAAAGTCTGCCTTATTTACATGACTAAAATTAGTCCAGATTGTTTTCCTGCATCCTTCACAGCTGGGTGTTTGTGGTGTATTTAGGGACAGGATTTGAATCACCCTGACCTTCAAGCTTGCTGATAACTTCAGGATTATTTCCTACCGCATCTCATAATCTGCTTCAATAGAAGAGGAGGATGTGAGGCACTGAGAATGACCATGGTAGTAACTTCCAACCAGTCCTGATGTGTGTTAACTGAAAGACTGTCAAGATGCTGAAGAATCTCTTAGCACAGAGCTAAGAAACTTTTTGCTCTATGCAAAAAATAATACCAAACCCTCAATCTTGATTACAAAAGACAGGTGACGTCTTCAGAAGGGAGATTTGACTTTTACTGACTCCAGACTATGTGTATCCATTCCTATTTTTTATTATTAGAGATGGTTATAAGATTTGTTCACTGAGTCTTCCTGTGAGAGCAGAAAGCAAATCCAAAGAACCCATTGGAATTTAGGGCATTATGAATATGGAAAGCTATAGTTTTTTTTAATACTGCTTCAGACTATGTGTGGTTTGACATAGACAAATACACACTAGCTATCTGTCCCATGTATTCTTTCTTATCAATGCAAAGGTCTAATCTTTTCTGACTTCAATGTACTCTATAGATGGTAACTGAATACAATGGCTGTTGGGTCATAATTCTTTCACTCATAGCTTACCCAGATCCCAGGGTTCTACTGGAAGCATCCCTCATGTGCCTTTTTGGAATCCAGGACAGTTAAATACCATTGTCCTGGCAGTTAGCGGGTTGGTGTACACTGAGGGACACTTATACCTCATTCATCCTCAAGAAGAGTAATGTGTTTAGATTTTTATTTTTAGCATCAAAGAGTTATATTTCTAAAGTATTTGAAGGTAGCTGTTTAAGATAATTTCTTTCCTCAAGAGAAAGGAAGGAGTATGAAGTAAGAATGGCAAGAGGTATAACTGGCAAGAGAGACCCATGTCTGAGTTTGTGGGACGTCTCTCATTGGGCATTGTGCTTATTAACCATTGCCACTAAATAGTTTAGTGACCAAACTTCGCCACTTGAAATGACACACATGTATTATCATCATAGTTTCTGAGCAGTGGCTTAGCTTGGGTGGCTGTGATTCAGAGTCCCTCCCTCATGAGGTTACAGTGAGGACCCCCAGAGCTGCAGTCCCTGAAGGCGTTTCTGGGCTGGAGCATATACTCTCCTCATACTTTTCAAATGGCTAGTAAGATAACCCTGGTGGGAAATCTCAGTTCCTTTTCCTGTGGGTCACGTGTGGCTGCTTAAATGATATCATGAGAAAGATTTGTTCTTCCTAAAGAAGGTGACCTAGAAGAGGGCACAATCCTAAAAAGCAATGACTTTTAAGTACTAGACTTAGAAGCCACCCACCATCAAACCCTCCTTAATTGATGCCTTAAGACCAAACTCTTAAGACATTCTGCATTTAAAAAGAAGGGACCAGACTTATGTGTTTGAGACTAATTTTGACATAAATTGAAAACACCACAGATGTAAAAGAAATTGGGCCTGTTAATTTTGTCCATTCACTTATTTAAGGCATATGAATTGAACACCTGCTGTGGGATTTATTTATTTATATTTATATTTAAATATAATATAATATAAATATATTTATATTTATTTATTGCATGTGTGAATATGTACATGTGGAGGCTGGAGCTGGATACTGGGTGCCTTCATCTGTTGATATCATCATCATCATCATCATATTTGAGATAGGGCCTCTCACTGAACCCAGAGCTCCCCAACTAGCTAGACTAGATGGCTGGTGGGATCCAGAGCTCTCTCTCTCTGCCCACCCCTAAGGTTAAGGTTGCAGAGGCACACAGGTGAACTTTTATAGCACTGCTGGGGATCTGAACTCAGGTCCTCATACTCACACAGCAAGCATTTTATCCATTCATCAATCCACCCATCCCTCTGCAAGGCACTTCTATAAGCATACAATATAGATTCTTGATGTGAGTCCTGTTTGATATCTGGAGTCTCCAAAGTTTAGCATGATTTCTGGATCTGGAAAAGAGTTATAGCTAATTGAAAATTATTAACATTGATTAATAAATATATGGATTGAAACCACTTGTACTTCCGTCATGGAGTGTAATGTAAATATCTGAATACAAGCTTGCCTTTGAATGAACCAAAATTGTCTCATTATTTTCCTTTTCAACTCTCATCAAGATTATTACTAAACCCTTCCTTTCATTGTCAGAGTCAGAGTGTTTTCCGGTTCTTTCTCTCTTCTTGGCATTGTAATCTCCTTAAATACAGATATGTTCCTGCCAAATCCCTGTTTAAAAAACCCAAGTGACTCTCAATCCATTTAAAACAAAGAGCCCAGTTCTTAGTGAGGCAGATAGGGCTAAGTCCTGCCGAACCCAATCCCCTCACCATCTGGCACTGATTGATGTGTAAGACCCATTTGTCTTCTCTTTTCTCATCTTCATCTAAAAAGCTTTTTCTTCTTCTGCACTTTCATGGTTCCCCTACTCTTTACACCGAGTCACTTCAGTGACTTCCTGCTGGCAGAATTTCCTCACACAGTTGAGTTCTGTGTCCCTTATCTGTGTTCTCCTTATATAACATGTAATCAAAAACAGTAGTGAGATATGTCCCTCAATTTGTCTATGGTAGTTTAAGTTTGGTTCTCTCAGCTTTGGACTAGGTGTTCTCATTGAAAGAAGTGTGGAGAGCAGAGGAAGCCTTGAGTGAAGGTGGAAAGAGCGGATGTAGTTCTATTTAATATGGATTGTTATCAGGTGTCTGTCCAGTGATTCAGACCCATGGCAGTTGGCAAAGCCTTCCTTGGGCTGGGATGAGGGAGTAGGCAAAGCCTTCCTCTGGTCTCTGTGTAGATAGTGATTGTACATCATAATCCTCCTGAGGTTCTGCATTCCTTGGTGGTGTTCCATCAGAGCAAGCCTGAACTAGCTGATGGCAGCTTTTCTGTAACTGTGTCTCTGTGTCTGTCTGTCCTTCACTCCCTCTTTTCCCCAGTCCAGTTTCCAGGACCAACCTGTCTGTCTGGATGTGGCAAAGAGATTTTGTGTTTGTTTCTGAGTCACTCTCTGAGTACAATGCTAAGCTGTAAATAGCTAAGAAACACATTGTTTTCTTTCGGTTAAATAAATACAAATGAATGACAAATAATTGATATTTTCCTATAGAAAGAGGTACTGCTCATAGTATTTAATAAGCAGGGGCATACAGTTATATCCCACATTTATGTCACTGCTGAGGATCTGAACTCAGGTCCTCTTGCTCACTCAGTAAGCTTTTTACCCATCAAGCCACCTGCCCATCCATCTGCAAGGCATTTCTGTTATAAAATAAAGCTTCTAGATGAGAGTCCTATTTGATGCTGAATTCTCCGAAGTTCAGAATGATTTCTGGGTCTGAAAAAGCATTATAACTAATCTGAGAACCACGAACAGTGATTAGTAAATAATACAGATTGAAACCATTTGTAATCTAGGGGTATGAATGCATTCTTCCAGAACTCCTGTATATGACTCTTCTTGCTTGCACCTAGGATAAGCCAGAAACATTTTATACCAGCAATGAGAAATTCTAAATGCTTTCATAACTATTTCCACTTAAACCCTTTTAGAAAACCATAGGGACACGATATATTTAATAGCACTTTTATGTGTATGTGAGGAGGCCAGGAATGCTGTGTTGAGTGAAGATGAACAGTTTCCTATACAGTTTACAATAGTGTCGGTATACTGCCTTGCTCTGTCCTAATTGCTCAGAAGAGTAGTCCTTATTCCCAAGGGGGATGTTTCTTGCTAAATATTCTAAGGGAAAAAACGGATATTTCCAGTATTTGGGATCTGTAGTAAATCCATATTTCCTTATTCAACATATTTTACAATAAGATGCCCCCATCCCTTAACCATGATGACATCGTGGCACTAGTTTTCCACATCATATCCATGGCAGCATAGGGCCGTGGCTCTATTCTCCATCTCATAACCACAGAAGCATCATGGCTCTAGTTCTCCATATTATAACTATGATGACATCATGGCTCCAGTTCTCCATCTTAACCATGGTGACATTATGGCTCCAGTTCTCCATCTCTCAACCATGGTGACATCATGGCTCCAGTTCTTCATCTCTTAACCATGGTGACATCATGGCTCCAGTTCTCTATCCTTAATGTACACTATTGCAGATGCTACAAAATCTGACTAAAGGCCAGTGTCTGTTCTGGTCTCCTATAACCCTAGGCCAAGACATTTGGTTCTTCTTTTTGTTGTAACAAATTAACAGACACAATTACCAAAATCAGTGGCTTACGACAACAGAAAATTATTCTCCCTTAGTTTTGCAAATTAACAATCCAGGGTTAAGATTGTAGTGTTTACAAGGCTGTTTTCTTCTGGAAGCTTTAGGTGATAATCCATTTTTTGGCTGGTTCCATCTTCTAAAGTTGTATTCCTTGGATCATGGTCCCTCCCTCCATCATTATATCTAGCAGATAGAGCTGCCCCCTCTGCTCTCAGCTTTTGCTTCTGCCTTACAAGGCTTGTAAAGTTTCTCATAGTTATTTTTAGCCCACTGGATCACCATCTCTACTCCTCAAGATCTTTAAGTTAATCACGTCTACAAAGTTCTTTTTGTAGAATTTTCGGCTTCTAATGATTAGCATATGTAAGGCCATCACTGTGCTGGCCAAAGGATATCTGAGAGGACAACTGTAGTTGGACTTTTCTTTGTGCTGTCAGCTCACAAAAAGCAAAACAGAGACTTATATTAATTAAGAAACTTGGGCTTGTTTCTAACTAGCACTTGCAACTTAAATTAGCATGTAATTTTTAATCTATGTTCTCCCATGCACTTGTTATCTCGTCTTCATCATGCCCATCCTATTTACTCCGGATCTGGCTGGCGACTCTGCCTTTCTTCTTCCCAGAGTTCTCTCTGTCCAGAAGTCCCATGTATATTTCTTCCTGCCTAGATAATGGCCATTCAGCCTTTTATTAAATCAATCACAGTGACATACCTTCACACAGTGTAAAGGAATATTCCACAACAGACGACAGAGCAGTCTGAGTGAGGACTGGGACTGTGCTTGGGAACACTAGGAAGCGTCTGGTGTCAGGTCATCTCCACTATAGTCTGGACACCAAGGAGACATGGGGCTCCTGGTTCAGCTGAACCTATTTATTATCAGTCAGGTGTGTAGTACCGTCTAGCCTAATGTGTTAGAGATAGTAGTCTGAAACATAAGAGTGCTGTATAAATTATACCTATTCGAGATATTGGTGGTCTGTTGAAATGGTCTGTGAACTGATAAATTCAGAAGACATTATATAGATACTGTTTTATGTTGGTCCTATATACATTGAGAATTTATATGTCACAGAATAATATTCTATAGAAATAATATCTATCAATCTTAGGTAGTTTGAACAATTCAAATGGTTCAGCAAAAAAGTCTCTCTGCAGCTCAAGACCCAGGGGTGAATCTCATACTGGCAAAGGTCTAAGCATGGCGGCTCTTTCCCTGAGGAATTCATGACTTCTCTCTGTGTCTTTTTCTCTTGCTCTACTTAGAGAATTCCATCAGAGGAAAACCATTAGCGATGGCTGTGCTCTTTTTCTCTTACTGCATCCCTCCCTCTTACTTGTCTCAAAAGATCCTCATTCCACACCCACTCGTTGTTTTGAACAGTCTTCCTTGGCTTTCCCTTCCTTCAAATCTCTAATTCCATCCTTCCGCCACCTCTTCAGTGTTCTTAAAATACATCACGTTTCACCTGCTTGATAAGCCTTGGAAATATACTCTCCAGCTAGGAGTAGTTATTCACAAATCATAACACTGCTGTTAATTTACTCTTTTTAGATGGTTTCTATTTAAAATTAAAGATTGCTTTCACCCTGTATATTTTATTTAATAAACAAAAGTTGAATTTCTTTACTTATTGTCCTTTCGTATTTATATTTTGCTAGTTATTGGTCTAAAGTTGTATTTGAATAATGTTTCCCTTTTTACAATGCATGCAAAAGAATTTCATGTCAACAAAATAGCTTAAAACCTATTTTTGCTACTTTCTGCGGGTGGTTGATAATTACGTGTTCATCTCACTTTCACTAATTTTCATTAATATAGGGGAAGTATAAGCATCAATGTTTAATAATCTGAGAAAAGAATTGCCCAATTATTTTGAGAATTTCTTAAAATTGTATTTTCCCCCTTAACAAAGTTGGTATATTTTTAAGTATACAGAAATAAAAAGGAAATGTGACAATTAAACATAATTTTAAACTCCTGGCATAACATTTCTGTTGATTTTTTATATAAGTACACAATGACGAATATTATTATGGTATGAACTCCATGAGGGCATGTGTTTTTCCTGTTTATCACTGTATCCTAGGGATGACTCAGCTACTGGTAGCTGCACTTCAGTAAATAATCAAGCAAATGAATGATAAAATTTCAGAGTAACTTTAAAAATAATGTATAAGTATTCAGTATAAGCAATGCCTCTATAGATTTTTTTCATCTTCATTCAGGTTCATAATCCCTTCAGCATGATCTGTTATGAATAATAAATGAAACACCAAAAAATGCAAAGCAAGTATGTATATTCAAGAAAATAGTAGTCTGTGTAAATGGCTTATGGATTGATAAATACAGAAGATATTTTATAGATACCATTATATGTATGTATGATAAGGATCTGTCATAGAAATATATTCCATAGAGTTCATGTTTTGTGTATCTTAAGCAGTTCATATCATTTACTTCATTTATCATAATACAGAAGATATTACTTAGGCATTATTTCATAGAGTGTGTGAATTCCCTCAAGGTGTAACTTTGGTTTTGTTAAAACTTTACAAATGGTTGAGATTTCTGCCTTTGCTGTCTGTCCTCAGAATGGCTTCACTCCTTTGTACATGGCTGCCCAGGAGAATCACATTGATGTTGTAAAATATTTGCTAGAGAACGGAGCTAACCAGAGCACTGCTACGGAGGTAAGTCTTGCTCTCTGGCTCTTTAGTTTTAAGGTCCATATTCAATCTATCAGTTGCAAAGGATCTTTACTGCTTTGTCTATGACAAGCTGAGAAAGTTCACATTACTCTCATAGTTCATCATCATGGCCATGAGGGACATGGGCTTGTGCCATCATCATTAGTTTATACCTTCATTTTAGATTCCTGATCATGCATTCTTATTTCCATTATCATTAAGCTTAATCTTGGCCTTTTTCACCATTAAGCTTGTTTTTTTATATTTATTTATTTATTTATTTATTTATTTATTTATTTTTGCTGTTGATGGAACACCAAGTCATGGTTGAATTTGCAGTTTTCCTCGGATTATAGGAGTGCACACCATGGAATCACACTTCTTTTGGGGTTTTCAGCATTTTAAAATTAAATTATCCTTGTTGCTTTTTGTCAATATTTTATCTTAAGATCCAAAGCACTCCTGGAAGGAACAATTTCTTACCATCAGGAATAATTTATAGCTATTTGTGTTAGTGTACTTTTCTAGGCACTCCATCACAGTAGTGTTATTTATGACAAAACACAAATCATGACACAAGTGTGTGACTGTGATCCTGGCAACTATGTCAAGGATGTTTGACATTAGGTTGGCTTCTGAGGGTTCAGCACATCTGGACGTGGGAGTTAGGTGGAGAGGGGCTCAGGTCATCACCTCTCTTTCCTATGCACACCTTCTTCTGATGCAGAAATGCCTTTCTGCTTCCCATCTCTTGGCCCACAGGAAAACATGACGGGCACCCAGAAGCCATCTTGATATTTCTTAATGTTCAGTATAGCTTCTAGCTTTTTTCTGACATGTAAATCTTTAGGCAAAGTGAATACAAACTTCCTTCCATGCTGTGCTAGATGGAAAAGTCAACTGAAATGCATTAAATCTACTTCTAATTCTTTTGGTGGGGGGAGTATTAACTTTTAATGGAACCACTCACCATCACTTTCTGGCAGCTTATTCTCACTAACAAGGAAGTCATTCTCAATGCTAAGTAAGTTATGAATCAAGTAAGTTACGTCATATAACTAGAAAACACAGCTTCCCATATGATGTGCGTCAATGTTCTGCATTCACTAACACAGACATAATTTATGTACTTACAGTATAGATATGTAGTTTTTTAATAACCTGGGCCTTTATGCCCCTCGAGACACTAAATTTGTCTGCAAGTAGAGTGTGACTATCTCAGGACAATGCTCAGCTCACCAAGGAACTGTATCTCAGAGAAACGTTCTGGCATAAGGGAACCCATCTGTTCTCATTTTCCTTGAAGGCTGAATCGTTAATCAGATGAAACCTTCACACCAGGATTCTTTCACCCACCCAGAGGACTTAGTGTGTCTAACATGGGTTTTCACTGAACTCAGTTCATGACTTTCTCAGCAGATTGACTATTGCTTTGATCTAGTTCATCATCACAGTGTTGCAGTGTGATTCCCAAAACAGCCCTTAGTAATCACTGCCTCAGCAAAGGCCATACTGTAGAGTGGCCTGCAGAACTCTCTTATCTAACCAAATACAACACTTTTCAAAAGCAACAAAGCAGGGTAGAGGTTGAAGCCTAGCTTAGACATGAGTGTGACTTACATTTCATTTAAGAAATATCTTTGAATAACTAAAGCCACTTTCTTATATTGACTGGAAATTTATAAACTTAATGTACTGAACCTATAACCTATCCTAATAGTTACCCAGGTTCACACGGATTAAACCTGTGTACACTGCCTTTTAACCGCACCATTCTGTAACAGAGAATACTGTTTCAGGGAGGAGTAGCTGATATGCCAATGCTTTGTCATGAAATATCTTCGTTGGTTCCATTGGATTGTGTGTGATATGTATAAGTAGCACTTCTGTGCTCATGAGCAGCAATAATGTGTAAAAGTCGATTGCCCAACAAACACTATGACCACTTTAAAAACATCAGATAATTATGCAATCCTTTCACATGGCAGTCAAACACATGCACATGAAGAAATTCTTGGTTTGAAAATTTCTCATTGATAGGATTAGTAAATAAATGATGAACCAAAACTGCTGAACTTAGCTGGTTTTTCACAGAGTTCATTGAGGGATTTTAACAAAGTATTACACAATTTTAGCCTTCTTCCCTGAAATAGAGATCAGAATGAATTCTGCATGGTTGGGATCCAGCTTTTAGTCCTCCAGAGGGAGTTAGTTCTGTGTCTGACCAGCATCACTTTTACAGATCTCTTCTCCCTTCCTTCCTCCTGAATTCTGCCAAAAGTTAGGCTACAGTCTTTTTACTGGGGTTCCATTCTGTAAACCGTGCCTCTAAGGAAAAACAACACAGAACGAAAGCAAAGTCCACATGCCTTTAATACAGACTGCTGCAGTGTGGGAGGGAAAAGAAACCCAAATATGCACACGATGATGGGTGTGCCCTTCATTCCCAAAGTCTCCTGTTCAGACACACCTACACACCACAGCTGCTTGCTAGTTTCTACCGTAAGACACTGCACTCCTCCTCCAGTCCGTGAACTAGTGTTGCCATATTCGAAATTCAAACTTACTCAAAAGAACAGTCAACATATTACTACAGTTCACGTTGCTACATGGTTCATGCTGCATACTTAGTTCATGCTGCTTGCATGGTTCATGCTTCATACATGTTCATGCTTTATGCATGGTTCATGTTGAATACATGGTTCACGCTTCATACAAGGTTCATGCTTCATACATGGTTCATGCTTCACATAAGGTTCATGCTTTATACATGGTTCATGTTGCATAACCGATTCATGCTGCATACATGGTATAATACACTTGAGAAGATATTTTCCCTCAAAAAGCCACAGTTATCACATAAACAATTAATATTGAAAACAAGTTGAATAGTTAAATTTGGGTGAATTACCCCTAACCCTGGAATGCTGTCTTCGATTTCAACCTCTCTCATTCCTGTTATATGAACAGTACTTCTAACATTTGCTTGCAGACTTCAGGGAATTAAGGAGGATTACAATTGCCATCTTTCCAGGACTTAAATACTTGCTTATGAAGATGCAGAGATGACTTTCCAAATTTTGTAGGATGGTTTTATATCTTATCCTGGAGATCTTTCTAACTTTGCATTGTCTGCTGCTTTTTATGGAGTGCGTGCTCTCTCTCTCTCTCTCTCTCTGTGTGTGTATGTCTTTCTCTCTCTAACTTTTGAGAGAGAGAATTGAGAGATTGGATTTTAATGTTATATGGCATATACAACCTCATACTGAAATGATCTTAGCATTCTAAAATGTAGGTAATTGCAAAGTGTCTAGTCTAATTTACCAAACAGCTTTAGGTCCCATTAAATCTCCAGCATCCTAACATACATAGTATCAATTACGCTGTCCACAGCAGTTCTCACCTTCCCAGAGACAACTGCAAAAACACTAATCTATATTACACTGTTGATTGGACACTAATTTTGATTTTCCTTTTATAAGCGCACATTCGGCCCACTCCTTCTGTAAAATGGCCACATTCCATAAGCAGCAGTCTTTGTTATGATGCAGAACAGAAATCACGAAAGCAATCGGACGAAGCCTTTGCACTGCAGGGGAAAGGCAGAGTCCACTGTTTCTGCTCCTCACAGTGAGTTTTCCGTCCTGGTTGTCAGTCCCACTCATTCATGAAAATTATATTCTAGGACGGCTTTACTCCTCTAGCTGTGGCACTCCAGCAGGGACACAACCAGGCAGTGGCCATCCTCTTGGAGAATGACACCAAAGGGAAGGTGAGGCTGCCGGCTCTGCACATTGCTGCTCGGAAAGATGACACCAAGTCTGCTGCCCTCTTGCTTCAGAATGATCACAACGCTGATGTACAATCCAAGGTAAGAGCTGGTGCATCTGTGGAGAGGTCTCCTCTGACTGCCAGCATCCTCCTGGGTGATGATCAAGGCACAGTCTCTGCTGATAATGCAGCATTCTGGTCAGGAAAACGTAAAATCATTTCCATGGATATTTCAGATAGAAGGGGACTGTCTGTTGGGAGATAGTAATATTAATAAATATTAGGGCTAAACGATTTTCTTTAGAAAGCCAGTTTCCATCTTTGAGACATTTAGTTAGACATTCTGTTTACACTGTTAATTATAGAGAGAGTCAGAAAGAATGACTGTGGTGCAATGGAGCTGGCTTTTCTTACTCTGTCTTGTTGGGATAGGGTACTCAGTTGCAGCCAGCACATCTACTGTTTCTTTCATTTTGCATTCTGTAACATCTTCCCTCTTTTTCCCACCAAACACTGCTTCAGATGATGGTGAATAGGACAACCGAGGTACAGTATTGCCATTCTACCAACATTTACCTTGTTTTTTTTATTTATTTTTAGTTTTTGCCCAGATAGAATAAATGCTCACTAATTCATACTAATGATTAAAGTTCTATTAGTGGGAAATTATTTAGAGAAAAGTTCTTGTAATTAAGAGAGATTGGTAACTCAAATATATTTAATGCAACATATATTTGATGCAACATATATTATTAAACCAACCATTTAAATAGTTTGTGAGTCCAGCATGAAATAAAACACTATTGTGGCTTATAATTTAATGAGTGAGCCATATTCTGAAACTTTTGCAAAGATATATGAATTTTTGCTCTTAATGAGAATGTACAGATTAGAATTTGGGGAAGTAAAAATTTGGGAGGGTTCTCTATTATTCAATAGCAGAGGCCCTTTCCTGCATTTTTTCTTTAGTGTATTATTTATGATCAATAATGGCTTTGTGCATCACGAGCAAAGCAATTGCTTTTTTCCTGTAACTCTTAAAATACTTGCCATTAAATAATCTTCTTCTTATAAAATAGGTCATTATAAATAAGAAAATTAAGTTTGGGAGCCTCTAGTGGGTGTGTGTTTTCTCTCTTTTGTCACAATATAAACATTATTGAAAGTATGCTATAAAAATAATCTACACTCAAAAGCAAGGGACTGTTTATAAAGGTTGACTTTTGTTCTGGTGGGTCAGGTCTCTAGAATAATTCTGGAGAAGTTGTAGGTCTTTGGGCATTCACAGAAATACCATATTTCTCAAATCTTTATTAACACATTCATCTACAATTTACTTGAATTATTTGCACTGCTTTTTGTTTCTTCCTTTTTTGTGCATGACATTGTGTGGTGAGGGAACTTCAACTCAAATGCTTGGTAAAATTGTTCAGGAATGGAATCATACAAATTGATCTTAATTACTAATTTTAGTACTTTATTTTCTTATGTATTCCTTGGGAATTATTTTTATGCATTATGGTGAGTGTAACCAGCAGAGAATTGTACAGTGTAGTAGCCTGAGACACTATGGTCTAAGAAGGCCAATGAAAAAGCATAAATTAATTAATTATTATAAGTGATAAAATAATTTTAGTATACTTGAATAGTTAGGAAATGATTTTCCAGCATTCAATAAAATTATCAGAAATTAAATTATAACTTGAATAATTGTGTGTAACAAAACTTTTCCTGGGGAGGCACAGCACACATGACTACTCACCCCAGATGAGGATCGCACATCCAACCAACATACAGATACTGCCGAAGTCTACTTGGTGAACCAATGAGTTTTATTGAGGCTACTTACAAGAATATGGGCCAGGGGATACTTAAAGGAGCAGAAATGACCCAGAGACAGCTGCATCACCAGAGCCCACTCCAACATGGGCGACAGCTCACAAAACCAGAGAAACTGGAGCGCACTGCCCAGCCTGCAGGCAGAGCAGTAGACTGGAGTGTGTTTTCTGTGACTCTGGTCTGCACCCCTTCCAGTCAGCTCAGCTGCTTTCACTTCTCCCAGGCTGCTGGTCTCAGTCTTCTTTGAAGCTTGTCTCACAGGACTCTCAGCTTTTATAGCTTACTCCAACTGGGAGGGGCCTTGTGGATCTAGTCACATTCAGGGACTTTGTGGAGCTCATTTGAATTTTGTACCTACCTGCTTTTAAGGAGTTTCCCTGCAGGTTGAAATGCTTCAATCTCTGAGAAAACTGTGGCAACAATAATAGACACATATTCAGAATGTGTCTGGGTGACAGGAACTTTCAAGATGAAAATAGAAAACGGATTTGACATTTTATAAAATAATTGAGGGTTGTATACTGATTTTCCCCTTAGTTTTGGCATGAATGCAGCAGCTCCATGCAGAGTAAAATAATCTTGATCACATTTGTGGAGATAGAATTCACAGTTACTATTCTTATTTTCATATCTCACTTCTCTATAGTTAAAAATTATTTGCAACTATCTGAACGATAGTGGTGCACGCCTTTAATGCCAGCACTTGGGAGGCAGAGACAGGTGGATCTCTGTGATTTGGAGGCTAGCCTGGTCTATAGAACGAGTTCCAGGACAGGCTCCAAAGCTACAGAGAAACCCTGTCTCGAAAAAACAATGCTAAACAAGACAAAAATTATTTGCAACTAACATTGTTGAAGGCGTTGGCAGCCTTCAATTACCTGAGCCATCTAAATGTTTATCTTGGCATTTTGAAAACAGTAAAACCTAATTCTATACACAAAGGCAATAAAAAACCGACTGTGTCTTGCAGAATATTTCTTCAAGCAATCGGTTACATGTTAAAATCCATTTCCAAGTCCAAGAGAATAGGAAATAGCCTGCAAACTGTGGTGTGTGTTAACTAACAAATGCTGTTTGCTTTCCCATATTTCTATTAAGTTATGAAAACTACAGAGTAAGGAAAATTTCCAGCTGTTTGAGCACTTCAATAAGAAAGGAGATAATATGCATTTATTATGAAGAACAGCAAAAAGATCTAACCACATCTTCATCAGAAAAAGAAAGGATCTCTTTATTTGGCTCTCAGACTTTGTTTTTGAAGCATTTGGGAAATAAAATATTTATCTGATGCCCACATTATTTCATCGATGTGGTTATTTTTATCATATTTTATTTTAGTGATAAAATTATATTTAATTCATATTTAAAATTAGATACAATTGAACCATTTTTATTTTATAATCATATTGATACCAAACATATTTTAAATTGAAGATAGATTCTTCTCTTATTCAATATATCCTGACTGCAGTTTCCCCTCCCTATATTATTCCAACTCCCCTCTCCCCATACCTATTTCCCTTCAGAAAAGAGGCCTCCAAGAGACAACAACTAAAAATGAAAAAACAGCATACAATAAGGCAAGGCAAAACCCCTCATATCAAGGCAGGACGAGGCAACCCAATAGGAGGAAGGGTTGTTTAATATTGGTTTTTAAATTCTTTTCACTATAAATCACCGTCTAAGCAGTTGTGACGGCAATAGGAAGTCAGCGTTGATGCTGCAGAATGAAGTAGACATTTTTCCTGAGAAATTGTCACAGTCCTGCAGATAAAACACCAACCAATGCTCTTTTATAAATAAGATCAAGGGGTGGGAAAGATGGCTCAGTGGGTAAGTCCACTCTCTGTGCAAACATAAGGACCCCCAGGTCCAGTTTCCAGAAGCTATATCAAAAAGCCTTGTGTGGCCACGTACCAAGTCTGTTACCCTTCTTCTAAGAGGAGAGAAACAGAGGATTGCTTATGCTTACTGGTTGCCAGCTGAATCCAGGTTTTGTGAGAGACTCAAGACACATAGTTTTGGATAGACAACTAGTTTCATAAATTAAAAATAAATTTGCCAGCAAGTGTAGGGTATTTAGTTTTCTCTTACAGCACTAAGCGATAGAGTTGTATTAAAGCATTTGTTACATGAGTTGCATCGCTCATGCACTTGGCAGGTGGTTTTGCTGTAAGATTTCTGGTTAGTTAGTGATCACTTTCTGCAGTGTGAGGTGCATTCCTACCCACGATTTCTCTCTTTCCCTAGAGCGGCTTCACCCCTTTGCACATAGCTGCTCACTATGGAAACGTCAACGTGGCGACTCTTCTTCTAAACCGGGGAGCCTCGGTGGACTTCACGGCCAGGGTACGTGGTAAAGCACGTGTATTTTAAGAAAGCAAATATGAACATTAATAGCTTCTTGTAAGGTCTTGTATTTAACCCCCTTCGGCCATCCTAAAGATTCTGAAGTTTTCACTGTCTTAATCACAGGATGATATCATAACCCAATAAATAAGACAAGACCCTGGGAGCTGGAGAGATGGCTCAAGGATGAGCTTATAGCTAGCTTTTCCAGAGGGCCAGAGTTTGACTCCTACCTTTTGCTGAGTTGTTCACCACATTCAAGTCCAGCTCCAGGGGAACCAGTGCCCTCTTTTGGCCTCTGAGGGCAGAACACTCAAACACGTAGAAAATGAAAATCTATAAAAAATGAAAACTGTCAGGAGTTGAGGAGGCTAATTTTGACATGGCATTCAACTGTTACATTATAAAACAATATAAAAAATCATAAATGCTCAGTGTCCAGTGATTAGATGAGAGTGTTAAAATAGAAAGCATGAACTCTGTAAGGGCCATTTCTTAACAAGTGGGCACACAAGGGGATGAGTTTTGATTTTCCCTCTTTTGGTCTAACAAATTGAAAATTTACTCTGATGTCTTTGTAAAAGTTACTGTAAGACAGTACATAGAATTATAATAATGTTCTGCTTCTGTTAGAAAAATTCACTTACATGATAGTATAAAATTTACATATAGCATGGTTTTTAACATGTTTTTAACAACTGATAAAATATTTAAATACTTGGAAAATTGTGACACAAAAAACTCAGACACATATTCAGGCCATAATGATGACACCTGATATCTCATAAGACAAACTAAATTTTGTGTGCATTATTATAGTCCTTGGAAGTCTTCTGTATGTGTGGTGGCATAGGTCTGTAATCCTAGGAATCTGGAAGCTCAGAACAGGAGGAGTTCCATTCTAACAGTAGCCTAGGTTATATAGCAAATTCTAGGCTATCCTGAGCTATGTAGTGAAATCCTGTTTGGGGAAAAAAAACTTCTGTTCTGAAAGTACCTTGTATTATTTTCCAGCTGTTTTTCTCTGTGAATTATTCTGAGGGGATCTTAAAGAATAATTACAACAGGATATTAATACACGTATTTTCCCCATGTTTAAACGTATAAAACTTTGAGATCTCAAACTCTATAGTATATGAGTATTATAAAGAGACATTTACTGGGCTCTCTATTAAAATTGGAGGCTTTGCTTCTGCCATACAGGCATCCCCCATCTGTCTCTTGTTTTACATTCAACGTGTCTACGGTAGTTTTTGATGAACATGCATTTTCATTACATTTTTCATTTTCTAACGATTTGCCTCATGGTTTAGGGCTTCTTTGTTCTTTATGACCAAACCTATTGAACCATACATATCATGGGTCAAATCCCCACACACAAGTCACAACCCCTTGGTACTCTTTACTAGGAAGCCATGCCCTTAACCCTGCCATATCCACCCTGTTCTGTTTGCTCTTTCCATGGTATAGAATGGAATTACTCCCCTGCACGTGGCCTCCAAAAGGGGCAATACCAACATGGTGAAGCTCCTACTGGATCGAGGTGGTCAGATTGATGCCAAAACGAGGGTGAGTATCTTTGCACTTTGAATTTCCTCCCATCCTTTTAAGCCCTGCTGCCTCTCATGCCGTACCTTCTAACACTAGACAGCAAACAAAAGCAGCGTGTTGCTAGGAGATTGCTCTTGGGTTTGATATCACTCTCACACAACATATAAAGGTTTCAACCTATAAAATAAAATTAATATTTGTTCATAAATGCCTAGAGCAACAGACTACTAGCCCCTCAGTGTAGTAGTTTTTCATGCTCAATTACTGGGAACAAAGATCAAAGACTCAGAAAATGGTGCTAAAAAACAAAACAAAGAAACCCCACCTGATTTCTTTTATTACCTTTGTTCCAGGGTAGCAGCATCATGCTATGTGAGAGTTTGGGAGTTGTCTGTCCAGAGGGCAGTACCTTGTCCTTGCATAGGAGTTTTGCCTGTTTCCAACATTTGCTGTGCTGAGGATAGGAAAGGGGGCAATCTGAGAATTTGGACATGCTCAGGTTTTGCCTGCTTCCTGCCTTGCTGTCATTGTTCTTCACCCAGTTCACCTGTTGTTTTTAAACCTTAGTGCAATAATTTTTAAATATCCTAGCCGGTGTATTAAGGATATTCGCTACTTTTGTTAATGCTGTTCTGAAGCAGATACTCATTAGTGAACAATTGGTTTTGCTTTCATTTGCCATTATAGTATTTCTTGGGTTCTTCAAAGACGTTCTTGTCTTCATGGGTCACTTAAATTGCATATACAAAGTCTAACACTGATAGCACTGCTTTCAAAAACTGGAGTACTCAGAAATAAAGAGACATGGACTCTTATGATTGTCTTGCCTTTAATTATTCTTAGGAAAGTTATCCATTTGGAAGCACTGGGAAGTGAATTGGGGGCAACATTTTGTCTTCTGTAGCTTTTGGATAGAGAAAGTAAATTGAATTTGAATCAAGCATTAAGATGCAAAGAGCAGATTTTCTAGTTCTGTACAGAGTATGGACATTCTGTTCTTTCATCCTCGCTGCAGTTTTCTGAGTTCCTGCTCGTACCATGAATTCAGGAGACCCAACACTGAACAAGCCAGATTGTCTCTCCCTATTCCAAGATCAAATCATGGGCTGGTGGCATTGCTCAGTAAAAGACCACTTGCCCCGTATATCTGAGGCCACACTTGATCCTTAGTATTGTGCAGTGGGCAGAAGAGAGAGCAGGTGTGGGACAGAGTCAAAGATACACAACACACACATGCAGTGGTGGGGAGGAAGAATTGACTACTGGTACCCAAGGGATACTGTATGCTGGTGAATATTTAATAGCAGGTTCTTTAAAAACAAGATAAAATGAAATGGCTTAGTTTGTAGTCTTTCCCCTTGCTGATTTCCATGGTATAAATATTCTCTTTATTATCTGCTGAGAAATGGTAACATGGTGTTGCTGTAGGCAGAAGTGGCATGGGATGAGAAAGTGAGCTCCTTGTGAGCTAGCTTCATTCAGAACAGGTAGTATGGTGCACAGTGTTGCCCTGGTAAGCCTTCTGCTCAGAGGCTAAGCATTCCTCATGCCTAAAGTAGCACTGCTTTACAGCGTTGCTAGAGTCTCATACCCTTGCCACAGCTAAAAGGATCATGTGCCTCTTACCAAAGCCAAGGTGAAGCCTGAACTCAAGAATTGTGACGTGGAGTGAGAGGCCCATTCTGGAATACAGTACTTGTTTACTACGTTAATGGAAGATAATGGAATCAAGTTTGCTTTCCTATCTCTTAAAGCATATTTGAAATAGAAAATGCTTAATTGTTTGACTATTATTATAAATAGGTTTCTATACACATAATTTCAAAGTCTTAATTATCTTTATTTTCAGTTCTAACAATCAAGATATTCACAAATAATCAGAATATCACGTATTCTGTCTAGAATTCTCCCTCATCTGCTTGTTCCTTTTCACATATTTGAGGGTTCCATTATCTGAAGGAAAGCAAAATTTATAGAGGTTTTTTGTTGGCATAAAAATAAATCTGTGCCTTTTCCTCCCCACTGTCACTTCTGTTTTGGCAACCACTGAGGCGCTGGGCATCTTGGAAACCTCACCATTGGAAGGCCTTAGCGTGCAACTTGGAGGCGTTTTAATCACAGCCTTTTGATAATGTCTAATGCCCCTGACTTTAATGTTGAACTATAATTTTATAGATAGTTAAAGTGAGACTAATAATTTGTTTTTTTATTAAGAACATTACTCTTTCCTGTTTTAAAACTTACTTATTATTTAAATGTAGAGCTATCACATAGGAGGACTATATTTAAAATATTAAAACACATATTTCATTATCAACAATAGAAGTACACAAAAATACTAAAGGATATTGAACAAAACACATCAGAAAAAAGGAAACCCCCTTTCTACTTTTAAGAAGAGGTAATTAGAGAGTGGTAACAGCTACCAGTGATCATATGTGCGTGATGTTCTAGGCATCTTGCTAAATACACTAGAAATATCACCGTATTTCCTCTTCTCAACAACTTATGAAACATTATTTTCCTGAGAAATATGAAGGTCTTCATTTGAGAAATGAGATTGCTAAAAGGGTGAAATGGATTTTTACACCATTATGTAACATGAGCTAGGACATGCAGCATTTTAATAACAACAATCTGATTTCAGCATCCATTACTGGAAAAATAGCACAGTCAGAGAGCAAAGAACGGAAAAGATAAGGGAAGCAAGGGTTGAAAAAAGCAGTTTTGAGCTGCCAGCTGGAGAGGTGATGCCTCTCTTATGTTAACTGAGTAGCCTTTGCCAAATTACTCACAGCAGAGAAGCCAGCGTGTCTGTCTGGTTTTAGTGAAGAAGAAAGGGCACATGAAGAAGGGAACTTTGGAGAGCAGAGAAATTTAGCCTTCAAACTATAACTTAGAGGTCCTGGAATATAAAACCCAGACAAGAATTGCCAATAATTTGACGGTGTGCTTTGTAGAAAAGATTCAAATTCCAGCCAAGCTGAGCGTTGCAGACAATGAATTTAGCATCACTAGTTGCTGGGCTCTCGTGTGGGCAGGTGCATCACTTCATGAACCATGAGACTGAGAACTTAGTCCTCACTAGTTCTTTGATGCTCTTGTGGGAATGCTAAAAGTTCCCTACAGAGTTCCTGTTGTTTCCTGAAGGGTATTTTTGGGATTTTTCCATATTTACAAAGAGTATATTTCAGGCAGTTCATACAAAATGATATATCTCCCTTTACTTGAAGCATGTAAGCCAGCATCTCTCCCCTTGCCATTCTCTTAAGGCTCTAAGACAAAGAGAATAAGAAGTTGCTTTCTCTTTGTGCATAGCATGGACCCTCACCTCGTGGACTTTGGTCAAAGACTTGATCTTTGATTCACCACAGGGCTTTGTGTCTCTGGAGTCCAAGGCACAGACAGAGTCCTCTGCTTACTGCCTGACATTCCTCAAACTGAAGACCGATGAAGCCCACCAAGCATGCACTTGAGAAACCATGCTATGTCATTTACTATACAACTTATATTACTGCTACAGGGTGCTGGTATCAAGACAGAAAACATTATTATTTCCATTTTTTTCCCAGCTCAATCTCCCTTTCATCTCCTGCTGGGAAATCTTGAAAATAATGTGGCAACCCTCCCCGCACAGCTGTGTCCAAATGTGTTTTTAATTTTTTATAGTTTATTGTTTTTAACTGAGCTATATGTTTTCTCCCACTTGCCTTCCTTCCTCCCCTCTCCCCTGTCATCCTCTCCCCTTGCCCCCATGCTTCCAATTTACTCAGGAGATCTTGTCTAGATCTTCCTAGGTGTACCCATGTATTTGTCTCTTAGGGTCTTCTTTGTTATCTAGTTTCTTTGGGGTTGTGGAATATAGGCTGGTTATTTTTGACTTTATATCTAAAAGCCACTTATGAGTGAGTAAATATTATATTTGTCTTTCTGAGCCTGGGTTACTTCATTCATATGTTTTTTTTCACTCAGTATGTTTTTTTCTAGTTCTGTTCATTTTGCCTGAAAATTTCAAGATGTCATTTTTTAAACCTTTTGACCACTGAGTAGTACTCCACTGTGTAAATGTACCATATTTTCCTTATCCATTCTTCAGTTGAGGGACATCTAGGTTGTTTCCAGGTTCTGTCTATCATGAATAATGCTGCTATGAACACGGTTGAGCAAATGTCCTTGTGGTATGATTGAGCATCTTTTGGGTTTATGCCTAAGACCTCAACATAAAACTAACCACACAGAAACTCATAGAAGAGAAAGTGGGAAGTAGCCTTGAACACATAGGCACAGGAGACCGCTTCCTAAATATAACTCCAGTAGCACAGACACTGAGAACAACAAATAATAAATGGGACCTCCTGAAACTCAGAAGCTTCTGTAAAGCAAAGGACACAGCCTCTTGTTGATATAAAGAAAACCAAAATCAAAGGGCATAACAGTACAACCACAGCTTTGGTTTCCAGCGAGTAAGCTGATACATCAATGTGCTCTGTGCCTTTCGTCCTGGGATGTGCAAACATTTGACCAGAATTCAACCTGTTCCAATACAGACAGTCTGCCTATATTGGAGCAGAGATGCGGGGAGCCTCTGTTTTCCCTTTCTAATTCTACATCATGATCTTTTTCTGTCTTCTCTCTTTCACCCCCCTCTCTCTGTTAGGTAAGCTGCTGCCATTCTGTTGTGTTTTTATCAGGTCATCAGGATCAAATTTCAGAGCCTCTTTCCTATCAGTGGCAAAAGGCATAATCATGCTTTTGTTTGTTTCTTTTTAAAGGAGTGTGAACTCAGGCTTAGTATCTTCATTCTCTTGCCAGGATGGGTTGACACCACTTCACTGTGCTGCGCGAAGTGGGCATGACCAAGCGGTGGAGCTGCTGCTGGAACGGGGTGCCCCCTTGCTGGCAAGGACCAAGGTGAGTCATTGTGAGTAAGATGGCATCCGAGAACACTTAAGGCACTTTGGGTGGTCTCTCCTTAAAACTAAATCACCAGTAAAACTTATTGAATGTGCTAAAAATAAGAAATAAATACCAAATTTGCAAAATTATTAAAATGAGCAAATGCATACATCAAGATGTGCTAAATGAATACCTCTAGTTTTCTGCTGTTTTTTAGAAAAACTATTATTTTACTGTAAATGAAAACTTAAATAACAATATCATATGAAAAGAACATTAAATATATTAATATATATGAGACTATTACATTGCATAAGCTAAAATTTTTTTATGACTTTCTAAGATGACTATATAACACATGTGGAATTATCTTTCAAGGTAATACCATTAACACTGGAAGATAAAGCTTAGAATTTATTAAATATTTCTCTTTTGGGTAACACTAATTAGAATATTTACTGAATAGTAGAGTTGTTGACTGTAGTAGGGATTTATAATGGTGATAGGAACAGCATACCTTAGGATTAGTCATATATAAAGAACCGCAAAGCGAGCTAAAGAAATCATTCTGTTCTTTATGGTATAATACAATGAGCATTTTTTTGCCTCACTTTATTACAGTGTTCAGGTAAGAAAACCCATTTTCCATGTGAATAAAAATCACACAGTAAATGAGTTGTTTGGAGGTTTGTAAATTTTATTGTTTTGCATTTCTCTAATATCTATCAGAAAATACCGTGAAGCATAAATGGACATTTAATCACCCAGAATTATTTAATGGGATATGCAACAATTTTTAGATCCTTAAATACAATAAAAATTCTGATGTGAACCTCTTACATTTTCTCCTGGTTCCACCCTGTTCCTACCACTTAATAATGTTGATAATCCCCAGTGCTAGCAATAGGGCAAGATGAAGAAAACCAGGACACTGGCTTCACATGACTTATCTTCAGCACACACACACACACACACACACACACACACACACAGCATTCACAGTATAGAATAATAATGGAAATAATGTAGATAATCAATGTAGTCAACCAACTCTACTATTAAGTAATTGTTCTAATTAATATTACTCAAAAGAAAAAGAACATAGAAATGCAAAGCTTTATCTTTCAGTGTTAATGGTATTACCTTGATAGATAAATTCCTATATGTATATGATGCACTGAGACAGTTTGAGACAGGGTTTTTCTATACAGTCCTGAAACTTGCTCTGTAGACCAGGTTGGCCTCCAAATCAGAAATCAGCCTGCTTTTGCCTCCCATGTGCTAAAATTACAGGCATGTGCCTCCACACCTGGCTCAATTTCTACTTTAATTGATAATTTCCTTGGTATCATTTGGAGTGAACCAGCACACAAACTTACCATTTATAGAGAGCTCAGTCATTCTCTAAAAGATATGCCCCGCCAGCCAGCCCCGCCAGCCACTAGAGAAACTGACTTCGTACAAGAAAGACATAAAGTGAAGTAAGTTTCCTGCATTGTTTTCACTATCATTCTGTACTGCGAATGTTGCAAAAATATATTTTAAAATATGCAATAGTTTAGACTGGGTTCTGCAGAGATATCATGGAGAGCTTGCTGAAGAAATAGGCTGCAATTTAAATGGAAACAAAATCGCAGTCCAAACGTGTTACACCCAAATTTTTAAAATCCTTATAAAACTGAAGCCTATGTGATCTTCCACGAAAATTTTCAAATAACCTTCTTTACCTTGCACTGACAATGGATTCATAACCAGCAAGAATATGGATTACCTGAGTGTGAGTTTTAAGGTGAGCTTCCTGTCAAAGGAGGAGTCATTTAAATTTAAGGGTCCAGCACAGAGATGGTTATACCCATTCAGTCCTGCATCCAGCTATATCATGTATGAGGAAGATACAATGTGCCAGGCGCTGTTCTGGTTACCAAGGAACTAGCAAGGTGAATTCTCATCAAAAAGCATCTTGAAGAAGCTTAGACTTTCCAGGGTAGCAGAGACAGGAGACTGTGAAAAGCAGAGCTCTGTGAGGGTAAAGGACTCGGAGCGGATGAACTGATCAGGTTGGAGGACTAGCCGCTAGGACATGCGTAGCACCATGCTCTCCCTCTCTCCCCGCTCCAGCTCTCAGTTTTGAGTCACCCAGGCTTCCTCCTCAAAGCTATTTCCCCTCATTCTTTGAAAGCTGTAGGTCTCAGCAAAATGAATCCTCATTGTAATCCATGTCGAATTCTCCGTGTCCTGACTATAAGGCCTCTGCCATTCTCATCTCTAACCTCACATTCTCCACCCCCCCCTTGGGTCTCAGCTGGCTCACTCTGAGCCTCCAACCTCAGGCGGTTGCACCGTCTCTATCCTCACCCTGGTCCCTTACCTGTGAACAACGAAGTTCCCTTTCTAGCACTCCCTTGAACAACTCCCTATGGCCTCTGGTGACTAATCCATGTCACATTCCTGCACCTGAGTGTGGCAACAGTGATGTAGTCCCTCAGACTGTGGTCACTAACCTTAGCTTAGCCCAGTGACACATTACACTGCAATTTCCATAGTGATTCACCTTGCTCTCTGCTACCTAACTAAGCCACATTTTGTTCTTTAAATTGCTTAGACATCTTTTTTGTCTTCATGTAACCCTGAGAAAAAACTGAAGCAAGCTGGACACGATGTGAAGCAAGCAATGTCCACAAACTCCCACTTTCCCAGCTCTCTGGGCCCGTGAATCAGAGCCCGTGGAATCTGTGTTCCTTCCTATTTCTGTCACCTGGCGCAGCTTCCCATTCCTCCTCTCTCCAAACGCTTCTCTCATTTGCCTTCTAGGACATCATATTTTTTTGGATTCCTTGTGTTTCGCAGGCATCCGTTTCCCAGTCTCTGTGACGATTTCCTCTCTGTTGCCCAGCTCTCTGGCTGTTAGCAGTCCTGTGTTAGAGGTCCCATTCTGTCTTTGTTCTCTCTCTCTCTCTCTCCATACACACTTCCTCTGATGTTTCCTGAAGTTTATCTTTAAACAGTTCCTGCACTCTGCTGACACACATGTGGATATTTCTAGAATTCTGTGACGATATTTTGCCCACCCGTAAATATAGTTCTCTTTGAGTCTTGTACCTTCCTTCACGGGCATCTCATTCTTTCAATTGCTCCAGTCCTTTAGATCATGCTGGACCCTGTTTCTCACTCTCCTTTCTTTGCCTCTTCCTTCTATATGCATCATTAAACCAGAAGCCGTTGAAGAGCCACCACGTGTCCCACTTGGATGGTGGAAGAGGTCCCTAACTGGTTTCTGTTCGTTTTTTTCTGCAACCCAGCTGTTCTGAACACATTACCCAACAAATCCTGTTGTCCCCAGCCCTTCCAACCATGCCAGACCTCCCTCACAAAGTCTCTTATGCCTTTGAACCCCTCTCCTTATTCAGCCTCCTAATCCACTTACCTTAAGAAGCAGCCGCTTCCTTCCTGTCTGTTAAGGTCTTTCACGTGTGTTCCCGTCATGGAGTGCTTGCCTTTGTGTTTCCTCTGTTATACAGTTTTATAGGACTCTTTCTCCAGATCATCAGGTATAGTGTCTGGGATAGCATCTGTTGTCTCTTAGAGGTTGTATAATATGACTCACAGTCTCCGCTGAAAAGTCAGGTGTCATTGTAACGAGTCTGACTTTATACATGACTTAGTCTTTCTCCCATGAAGCTTTTAATGTCCTTTCTTTGTTCTGAACATTTAGTGCCTTGATTATTATGTGTCCTGGGAAGTTTCTGTTTTGGTCCTGTCTGTTTGGTGTTCTATATGCTTCTCATACCATGATCGCTATATCTTTCTTTAGACTGGAGAAATTTTTTTTTTCTATAGTCTTCTTTGACCTGGGTTTCTTCTTATTCCTCTATACCTATTATTTATAGGTTTGGTCTTTTCATGGTGTCCCAGATATCCTGGATGTTTTGTACCTGGACTTTTTAGATTTAACATCTTGGACTGAGCTATCCATTTCTCCAACCGTGTCTTAAAGATCTGGAATTCTCTTTTCCATGGCTTGTAATCTCTGGCGGGGCTTACCTCTGAGGTTTTCGTTTGGTATCCTACTGTTTTGATTTTCAGTTTTATTTTAGTTTGGATTTTCTCTAGTGATTCTATTTCTTTTATTTCTTAAAATGTTTTTATTATTTCATTCAACTGTTTGTGCTTTCATAGTCTTCATTAAGCCATTTATTTATATACTCTTTAAGTTCTTTGTCTATATTCATAATTGTTGTTTTGAAGTCCTTGTCTTGTGCTTCGGCTAAATCACATTTGGGGTGTGGAGAACTGTTGTTACAAGGTTTCTGGCTTCTGGAGGAGGTGTATTGTCTTGGCTGCTCATGCTTGTATTTTTGTGCTGGGATCTAGGCATCTGGTGTAATGGTGTGATTTGTTTTTTGGTGTAGTTATCTGGCCTTGTGGTTTTTGGGTGGATGTTTGTTCATTATTGTTACCCCTTCTGGATCTGAAGCAAGTGTAGTGGCTGTGGGGTCCTTGGTGAAGGCCGTTTCTGCAGGTCAGTGAGTGGCACAAAGGGGTGGAGGGGCTAGGAAGAGAGGCCGAGGGGGACAGCAGGAAAATGCTAGAAGAACCTGGGTCTGTGGACCAAGAGACAGAGTCCCCAGGGAGCAGAAGTAGGGTCGGAGGAGAGCTTTCTGCAGGCAGGGTGCTGCAGGACTACGAGTAATTTTGGAGAGTCCTGAAATGGAAGACAGGAAAGATAGTGAATATCAACTGTTTCTCAGCCCAGTGTAGGCACTGGTGGTCCGTGGAAGAAAGTGTTTCTGAGGGTGGTAGCTAACACAAATAAATGGAGATGTGTTAGAAGGGAAGGTTGAAAAGGAGGGTTGAAAATAACTGGGTGACCCTGGGTTAGACAAAGACTGAAATGTTGTCTAATTTCAGACATAATCTTCAAGTGGATCAAAAACCTTCAAGTAGCGACAATGGATGACAAATTCAGATGAGCACTTCTCCAGTTTGTTTTATCTGTATTCAGACATTTTCTTTCCCTGCAGTGTGTACTTTCTTACCTACCTGCTCCTCTTTTCAAAGTCCATTTAATGTATTTCTAAATATCAAAACAATGATTCCTAATGCCATTCATTTCAGGAACAAATAACATCATTTTCAGTTTCCTTGAACTCTTTCACCCATAAACAACCACAGTTAAGATTTTTATATGTTTAGTTGTAGCTATTTCTCATTCTTGAAGTCACCTTTCTTATTAAGAATACTGGACTGTGGGCCTTTTATATCATTTTTTGTAAACATGATTTCTACTTCTTTGAATTGATAACATGATTACCAAAATAGTTATTTGATCAACAAACTATATTTGATGGTTCCTGCGTGGTTATTAAGCACTAACAATAGTATGGACTCTTGAATGGACAATGTTCTAATTTTTTTCTAAACATTGTGTGAGTTCTTCTTTTTGACATTTATTTGCCTACTTAAAAAAAATGGGGTGGGGAGCAATTGGGGATGGGACAAGATGGCTCAGCACGTTTAAAAGCGCATGTCAAGCAGGTCTCTAAGAGCCCATATAAAGGTGGAAGGAGACAACCACAAAATAGAACTCCACAACATAGGAAGTTGTTTTTGACTTACACTGATTATAAAGAATGGCTTCCCCTATCCTTTAAGTTTTACTCTTGATTGCCTTCCCAGTAAAGGTGAAGGCTGTTTGAGTCTATATTAATATCACGAATCTAGACTGTCCTCAACGTTGAGAGCCATGAGGTCATTGATATATGATCTACAGTGGCTTCATGCTCTTCCAACACCTACCTGTCTCTTCATTCATACTTTAATGTAAGTCTTGTATTATTATTGGGGGAAAAAGCATCTCAGAATTTTTCTAAAGCCTGAACCTAAGATATGGTGAATTTTTTCCTATTTTCTTGACCGATGCATTCACTTTTCCCTTCTTTATCCAAGTACTTCTCTGTTTATACAGGAAGGAAAACACAGGTAGAGCGAAAGTTTAATGTAGACTACTTTTTATAGTATAAAATGCAAATTACTTATGCACGAGCCATCATTCCTGTATATCTAATCATAATTTGTAAAATCAAGCTGAATTGACACATACTGTGAAAAGCATGTAATGTCTTTTGCTAAAGATTATATGGTTATAAACTTAAATACACTCTTACCTAACATAATCTACTCTATATTTGGATATTAAGTAAGAGTTATTTCTTGATCCTCAACTCCAACTTTGAGTTGAGGATCAAGACTGACTTTGTAAGGGTCCCAAACATGAAAGGAATGAAAACAGAACATGGATTTGGTTTTTCTTTGTTTTGATGTGCAGAACGGGCTGTCTCCACTTCACATGGCTGCACAGGGGGACCACGTGGAATGTGTGAAGCACCTGCTACAGCACAAGGCACCTGTAGATGATGTCACCCTGGATTACCTGACGGCCCTTCATGTTGCTGCACATTGTGGTCACTACCGTGTCACCAAACTCCTTCTGGACAAGAGAGCCAACCCGAATGCAAGAGCCCTGGTAAACCTGGCCCAATCCACATTCACCAAATATAGCTTGAGAAAGCGAAATCACATTGATTGGCCAATGGCACCTACACCAATGCATGGTTATAGATCCACAGTTAATAACTGCCAAGCTTGTCACTCCCTGAAAGCTGACAGCCTACTTTATGATTTCATAGTTTCCTAAGTGGTCATGAACATGAGCAGATTTAGGAGAACACCAGATTGTTATTTCTGAAACCCACGAATTGCACAGTATGAAACTCTGGGATGATAAGTATTTTAAAATAGAAGCTAGATGTTAAAAAATAAGAAATGTCAGGGTATGCTGGTGCTTTCCTTTAATCTCAGCACTCGGGAGACAGGGGGAGGCTGATCTCTGAGTTCAAGGCCAGCCTGGTCTACAGAACTAGTTCCCAGACACCCAGGGCTACACAGGGAAACCCCATCATGAGGGAAAAAGAAAGAAAGAAAGGAAAAGACAGAGAAAGAAAAGGTCCTTTCTAGGTGCCTCTAAATACTAGATAGATTTAGGATACAGGTATGAAAAGTTTGATCTTGATGAATCTCTTAAGGAAAATAAAGATTTTAAAATGGTGAATATATTTGACTCTATGAGGAGGTCTAAGACAGAAGCTGGTGAGAGTCCCTTGGACATTTTCTTTATGGATGGACTACCCAACCATGGGCTGGGTGATGCTTGGTGTATTACTGCTTTGCAAAGCATTGTAAAGAAAGCATTCTAGGACCTGCTCAAGAGATCCTGTAGTAAGTCATTCCCAGAGCAGCTTTGTGTCGCCCATGGTGTAATAATATGGAACATATCTTTCTTGTTTCACTTATAGCTAACTAATTAGTACATTAGGCAGGCACTAATTTATGTCGTTCATTTTCTAATTCTCATTCTAAGCACACTGTTTTGCTTTCCTATATGTTTACATGATTTATGTCAACTAAAATTCCCTTCAAACAGTTTTGAGAGTCTGTTGTTAAAATGACTAAATATTGGGCTAGGATAGGAGCTGAATTTGTAGAATACTTGCCTAGCATGTATGGAATGGTAGGCTTCATCCCCAGCACCACAAAAATGAGGCATGATGGGACATGCTTATAATCTTAGAATTCAGGAGCTGTAGGTAGGAGATCAGAGGTTCAAGGTCATCCTTGGCTAAATTGCAAGTTTGAGGCCAGTCTGGGATAAATGAGATCATCCTTTCTCAAAAGTCAATCAATCATATGATCAATAAGCAAGATAATTGATCAATTAAATTATTAAAAATTGAGCATATTGATTTATTTGAAAAATTTCAGTGGAATTCACCTATTACTAATTACTTAGAAAGTGATTATACTTTCAAGGTCATGTTTAAATACGTAAAGACCTTAAATTTCTCATAAGAAGTTGAAAACACTTTTTACTAGATAGTGATGAAAGAGCTTAGAAACTCTGACAGGCGATCAGTTGCATGTATTTTAATGCCGCATGTCCACTTGGCTACTGATCTCTGGCTCATGACATAGTTTATAAACAGGGAACATGACTCAACACGTTATGCTCATCACTCCACTGTAAAGAACACAAAGTCACCGCTTAAGTGAGACCATATGTTTGCCTGAGAACTGGTAACATAGGAGAACACCAAATGACGCTCAGTCCCCCGGGACATTTAAAACTGTTAATTGGCAAGACAGGTATCATTCTGTAAAAGAGCAACTATTCAAATAAAAAGACAAAAGGTATAATATGTAACAATTTAGCTCAGAAATAGGTAAATTTTGATGCGATTTCTCCAGTTTCTGAAACTGGTAGCCTCGATTACAAAACTTCACGTGCCTTTCAGAGGCATCACTTAACTTTAGCTCTCAGATGTGTCGTCTGGCAGCCATTCCAGAAATTCACCATATGGTTCTTGAAATTACTCCGGGATGTAATCATTTCCACATAAAATAAAATATATCTGGGAATTTAATTGTTTCTGTATAAAATTGAATATATCCAATTGGTATACATGTTATAATATAAAACTTAACTTCTCTTCATAAATATTGTCAGCATAATGATTTCTGCTAACTTGAAACTCTCCCCAAGGAAAAAATAGCAAAGTTGAAACATGTTTTACAAAGCTGTCATATTGTTAGTTTTTGAAAGTAGATGAACAATTCTTATGCCCTGAGAAACTGGACCTCCACCTTTGAAATATTCTTCTACACCCTCCATCTTCTTCTCCCTCACCTGACCAGTCCAGACAGCCTAAAGCACCTTAGGCCACCTAAAGCATATTTGCCCTCTATTTTTTTTCTCCTGTGAAAAGTAGGCTCACATACTTTCCTCTGCTTTTATCGGTCTCCACTGCCTGCACTCAGAATGACAGAAGCAAAATTCAGCTCCCCGTCCCCCCCCACACTGCCACTTCTTTTCCCAAATTTCCACTTTGATATGGTTTGAAGAGACAGAGACATTACGTGACGATCCAACATTACCGCCTGTGCTGTGCCAGCATGGAGTTGCGTGAGAATTGTTTCTGCATGTTTTCAACTAACTTGATTGTCTTTTGCACAGAATGGTTTTACTCCACTGCACATTGCCTGCAAGAAAAACCGCATCAAAGTCATGGAACTGCTGGTGAAATATGGGGCTTCAATCCAAGCTATAACAGAGGTAGAAAAGTGTTCCAGCTTCTCACCAAACATTCCTTCTCTTGCACCTTCCTCTTCCTCTCACCCATCCTCTGTCCTCTTCACTCGTCTTATTTATCTGAAGCCCCCAAAGCCCACCGTGCAGAGGAGTAAAACTACTGTTGCTTTGTTTCGCAGTCTGGCCTCACACCAATACATGTGGCTGCCTTCATGGGCCACTTGAACATTGTCCTCCTTCTGCTGCAGAACGGAGCCTCTCCAGATGTCACTAACATTGTGAGTATGGCTTGGGTCAGAATAACCACAGGGAGAAAGGATGAGACATTCAGAGTGGGTGTGTGTGGGCCTGTGTGTGTGTCATCAGAGCTCCGAGAAGGGCTTCTGAAACAACATTTTGTAACCTAACATTTGGAACTTTCCTAAATGCAGAATCCAGGTGTCAGAAAGTAAACGGAAGCTGGGTTTGACATGGCTTAGCCTTCCTGGTGCAGATGAAGGAAACATTCCATCTAATGCATATAGGAAAACAGTATGTTTTTAAAACTTTTTAAAGGCTGAGTGTAGTTGAACACACATTCGCAGTCCCTGGACATTGGGAAGCTGAGGCAGGTGATTTGTGAGTCTGAGGCAGCCTTGACAGTGTGCTTCAAACACACACCTCTGAAAACGAATGAAGGATGGCTTGCAAAACAGCCTTCAGGGTTCACCCTAGCTTGCTTGAATGCATTGTATTCCAAGTAACTTCCATTAGAGTCAGCTCCATAATCAGTCTTGGCAAAGACTAATCAGACAGAGGCTCCAGTGAGGATAATTGCTCTTCGTATCAGAGTATCCTCTATTCTACATGACAGTTGCCATTTTCTAGTGAGTTTTAGCTTCTGTCTTATTCATGTGTGCAGTGAAGGTTTCTCACACCTGAAATGGGTATCAACAATATTATGAAATGAATGCTAGCTTCTGGGCACCTTTTTTTTGCCACTAAGTACTGGGTGTTCCAGAATTCTGTCCAGCCTAAAGTAGAATTTTCACTGGATATGTGCATTTTTCTCACTGTCTTGAATCACCCTTTAAACTATCTCTGGTCACTTTTTCATCGCAACTATCCTGATACAAAATTTCCCCAAGGAAGGAGAACCCACTGTGTGTTTTTATTCAGATAATAGACACTCCCAGGGCTGCAAGAGGATTCAGGTTTTAAAAAGCACATGCAACAGAATAATTCTCCCTACATGAACATCAGCAGTCACTACTAAAGTTAACCTACTTGCAGCTGTTGGTTACAGCATGTGCTCATTTGGGGCTGGCTCTCCCCGTGTGCGCTGTGAAACAGAATGCCCTGGGTTCTCTCTTACTGCACTCTTCCCACGTTCTCATTTCTCTGTACTTTATGCGGTTTTTGAAGGCTCTCGTACTGGGACAGAGTCCATTGGAGAACCCAATTATTTGATATACTCTTTATATTACTCAAGAGTGAGAACGTAAAACCATTAAAGAATGTCAGGTCTGTATTTATATGTTTCCTTAATTATAAAATATTGACCCTATAAAAATATAACATTACATGGCAATTTTTAACCACCAAGTACAGGAGTCATTTCCTAATGTGCCAACTTGAGTTGAATAGTTGTTGAATGCTTGAAGAACTCATGGGGCCAGAGAGACGGCTCAGTCAGTGAGTGCTTGCCATGTAAGTATGAGGGTCTGAGTTCCATCCATGTCACTCCATATAAAAGTCCTGTGTGTTTCTGCAGTCCCAGAGCTCACTGTGGAGACAGATAGGAGGACTCCTGAGGCTTATGACCAGATAGTCTAGCAACTGATGGGTTTCAGGTCTGCTGGGAGACTCTGTCTCAAAAAAATAAGTGGAGAGCAGTTGAGGAAGTCATCTGAATCCCTGGCACACACATGTGCACGTGCACACACACATAGAGGAAAAGAAAAGAATTCATCTTTTTGCTCCTTATTAATCTTTTATTTTCAAAAACTCTTATCAAAAGTTTACAGAGACAGATCAGTAGTGAGAATTATTTTACTCAATATCAAATTCTCCTTTTTTATAATTACATTACATGGATTTGTCATTTCCTAAAAAATAAAAATTTTTAAATTTTTATTTCATTTTATTTTGTCTTTTAAAAAAATTGAACCTGAACCGTTTCGCAAACAGTGCAGTAACTTTCAAGAAAAGCACTCCTGCGTGATGACCCACTCTTGCTATTTTGTTTTTATTCTGTTTTCCCCTATATTTTTCCACTTTTCTCACTTGCATTCCAATACCTGCGGGAATCACAGAAGCAATAGTGATATGTTAGAATATATCATCATATCACCACAGTGATGTCTGCAATTATATTAAGCAGAGAGCTTGGATGAAATTTCTTTTTTTCTTTTTTCTTTTTTTCTTTCTTTTTTTGGTTTTCCAAGACAGAGTTTCCTCTGTGTTACCCTGGCTGTCCTGGAACTCACTCTGTAGACCGGTCTGGCCTTGAACTCAGGAATCTGCCTGCTTCTGCCACCTGAGTGCAGGGATTAAAGGTGTGCTACACCACTGCCCAGCTGGTTTCTTTTAGAAGACAGTTTTGAAAATTCTTCACGAAATAATCCACAGCCAACCATTTAAGTGACCAATTCTGAATGGTTTGTTGATTACTGTACTATTGTGTGGTCTCCTCAGGGACACAGAGAGTAAGACTGCCCCCAGATTTCCAGTGTTCCCAGCCTTCAGTCTTTCCAAGAATCTTGGATTTGGCAATGACTGTGTGAATCTTTAGCTCCCACAAGACAGTTCTAAATTTCTTCACTGGTTTCATCTGTTTGTCCTTTATATTGTTTCTCTTCTGCCCCCTCCAAACAAACACTTGGGATACACCGGTCAACCCCCACCCCCTTCTCTACAGGATCCCTGGATTTTGTTTGTTTGTTCATTTTGATAGGAGACAGTGTAGAGTTGCTGGTCAGGATACAAAACTCCCTGTTCAATTTTCTTTCCAGATAAACACTAGATTCCTTTGCGTATAAGTAGATGTCATGCAACTATTGAAACGTGATAAAATAATTACTCAATTGTCTGGAATTAAAATTGAAATGAACACTTGAACTTTTTATTTGCTAAATCTGGCAACCCTACATCAGACAGAATGTCACTTTCTCTAGCAGTGTGGTGCCTGTGAACTTGTGTGTTCTCAAGATATTAGGACATTGCTACTGGACCCAGAACTTTGCGTTTTGATTACAGAGCTGTGTGGACACAGACTGCCTGCTTGCTGTGACAGTGTCAGTCTTGTCCTGACCCCAGTGCTCCCACCTCTGTGTGTTGCTGACATCGTGTTGCATCCAGAATGCAATTCTGTCTTTTGTGCTTTGATGCTTTCCAACTAGATGCAACCAAAGCGGGAGTCAATGTAGCTGTCTGCTGAGCCAGTTTCAGAGCTGCGGAAGAGGGGCATGACTCTTGGTGCTCGCTTTGGATGTGAACATGCGCATTCTCCTGCCAGTTTCGTTTTGCCTGAAAATCCACACCAAGTCTCAGATGCACCAAGAACTCAGACATTTGCATATGTTTTTCCTGACAAATTCACTTTCCATAAAATTTATATGTGAACTTTAGTTGGTGACCTGTGCGCTATAAAACTCCCTATCATATTCACTGACAGCTGTGAGAGTAGAAGAGAAAGCACTTGGGGCTCTGGAGAGTACAACATGGGTCATTAAGGCTTTCTATCTTCTTATAACCAATTAGGAGATTTATGCTTAATTTCCCACTCTATATATTATTATTATTATTATTATTATTATTAATATTATTTTCAAATCTCTAAAGTTAAGTTGTTTAAATAGGATATCAAACTATTCCTAACAATCAGGCAACAGAAGGTCCCAAGTAAGGCAATATGCAATATTTGCTGAGTTTCTTTTCCTTATCCTTCTGCACAAACATTAGGAATTTAAATATAAAGAGGTAATCACCAGTTTATAGTAAATGTCAGTTACTCCAAAGTCCTTAAATGATACTTAAAGGAGACAATCCTTATGAAGAAGGATGACCCATTGTGAGTATATAGTCAACTGCTCCTGGACTAGGAAGCTCAGGCTTACGTCAAGCGTATATATATTTCATCACTTCAAATGTGTAGAAGCCAGAGGATAACTTAATATAGGTATAAAAATAAAGTTTTTTTAAAATATTAAGACTAGCATTAGAAATATTTTTATATTTTGAAAACATAATAATAAAGTGTAGATTAAAAATAAACATGTAAATTCAACGAACACCTAAGGGCATCTTTGACTTAATTTCTAAAAAGAATCATCTTGCCTTTATTTCTACAAAATTACTGAAATAGCAAATTTTCATCAGACCTAAAAATGAAATTTTGAGTTTTTCTTTTTTTGTAATTATAAGTTTCTCTAATTATAAGATATAGATATATAATTATAATATGTATAGATTACAGAAGAAAAAAGGGTAAAACCATGGTTGCCCAAAGAAGAAAACTCTTACTGTATATCTGGAGAATTAAGGACAAACTTGACAAATGTCATTTTATAAAACAAGCTTCATATACATTTGCCTTAAAAGTCAAAATTTGCATCAGAAAATAAGGCCCACAGAAGACAAGTTAACTGTCAGTGAGAAGAAAATTTTCATGTCAACTTCTAGGTCACATCACTTGACACAAGTTTCTCATACCTCCCAAAGCAAAGGACATCATGGTATGAAAAGGGAGCCATGAGCAATGAACCCCACTAATTTCACAGTATATCTTTTAAATTTAAGAGTATTTTCTGTAAAGAATCAGAGGATGTTGTTCATAGGAAGTTTTCAGAAACATCCCATCCCAACATAGGCAAGTCTGAAGTCAATTTAGTTCCTATGGAATGTGTTCCTCTGCTTGGTTATTTATTGTTGGTTTACCCTCTAGAACAGTTGTGCTGAGTCAACCTGTCTTATTCTAATATCGTGATCTAACTATGAGATTATTTGAATGACAAAATCCCTGCCCCCTTCCATGATAACAGGTTCCCCTATGAGAATAATCCCTTGTTTCTAACCGCTTTCTTCATCTCCTGAGGAGTATGTCAGACCTTGGTATGGCATAGACAGCCGAGGATGCCCATGAAGGAAATGAAACTGTTAACAGCTGCTTCCCTTACCTCTTGGTAGCCTTCTGCATCACCATTTATAAACAAATACAACCATTAAAGTAAGTAGGGTACCACCTGGAAAAATTAGTTTTCTCCTATGAGTAGTTGTGGTCTAATTGCAGAACAAAAGACAAATCAGACATAAGATTTTGTTCAGTATGAAGGTTTACAATTTGAAAGAAAATTATTTATGTATGTATAAGTGATATGATTTATTTTAGCAATGTATTTACTTGACCTTTGACATCTGGAGTTTATCATTGAACGGGATGGATGAAAGATTTTAGGTTTGTAGGATAAAAGATCACACCTTTACCTAACCCCATGTATGTTACACAAGACTGGTACTGAAGTTAAACCATAGGGCATCCTGGATGTTTGGGTAAGTTCATTGGTTTGTCATTGATGGAAAAAATTTATAAACGTTTATCCTTTTAAATATAGAGAAGATGCAATACTATGTTTTTCTAAACTGAATAATTATACCTCCTCATAGATCATTTATACACTTGGATGTCTTGCTGAATTTCACCAAAAAGGACATCTTTATTCTTTGCTATCAAGAGCAGTGAGTTTATTTATGATTGGCAATCTTTGTTTTCTGGCAGCGTGGTGAAACAGCACTTCACATGGCGGCCCGGGCTGGGCAGGTGGAAGTGGTCCGATGTCTCTTGAGGAATGGTGCTCTTGTGGATGCCAGGGCCAGGGTAGGTGCTAGCTCACGAGCATTCTTCCATTGCAGCACGTGACCCCCTTATTAAGATGGAGTGTCTTCTTTAATTCCTTGGTTTTGAATTTCAACTTCTCATTACTATGATAAAAACTTAAGAAAACAACTTAAAGGAAGGAAAGAATTTTTCAGGCTAACTGGACCAGGGGTCTCAGACTATGATTGGATGGATCTATATTTCTGGGCTTGATGTGAAGCTAAATAGCACAGCAAAGCAAAGCTACACACTTCACAGTGACTGGGAAGCAAAGAGGATGCAGGCGCATGCTTTTGCTAGTGCACTTCATCCAGGGAGCCCAGTCTATTGGATGGTGATGCTCACAATTAGGGAAGATTTATTCCGTGTCCCTTAGTTAATCACCTCTGGAAATATCCCCACAAATTCTCAGAAGTGTGCACAACCAGTTTTCTAGGTGTTTCTCAGTCTCTCGCGTTAACAGTCAATAGGAGTTACCATAGGGTATTAAATTGAAAGCATCAGATCAATAATACTCTAGAAAAAAGAAATACTATGTAAGTGCATACAATGAAAATACGTTGAAGTTATGGGAACATTGGAATGGAGTGTAGCTTTATTTGATACATTTGGCGTGCAAGAAGTATAGAATTGACTTTCTCAGTCTTTAATCTTGAAAATCTTTTACATTTACTATTCTGTAAATTTATAGTCTTACCTATATCATATGGCACTATACATACTAAACATCATTTCTTACTACCAGAGCCAATCAGATTTGCATACTAACTCTTTCCAAGTTACCTAAAAACAAAATGTCTTCAAACTTATAATGCTTTCTTTCCCTGTTTTATTTCTTCTATTTTTGTTATGATGTCTGCCTTTCTCTCTACTTTGCTGTTTATATATTTGAATATTCTATATATTTATTTTCCCAGAATAATAGGCACTGGAGATCACCTGATAACATTTGTTCATTTCCAGTCAGTTCTAACTTCCTCAGAGTTGTTTTTTTTCTTCTTTTTAAAAAATTTAATTCCCTCCCTTTGTGTTGCATCTTTCCTAAATACAGCTATGCTTCCTTGCCCTACTATATTTTATATTTCCTTTTCCACATTGTCCAAATAAAAATGAAAAGTTTCAACTTTAAAATAGTAAAACTATATACAACAAAACAGTTATAAAGTAAGAATTACATTTATAATATTCAGTCCATTTGTTTTTAGCAAATTCAGAGAAAATAGTACATTATCTGTCTTATCGTAATATTCCAAAGTTTTGTACCTAATTTACTTTGTTCATAACTAAGGAAAACTATAACTCTATTTAGTTTTAACTCCATCTAAGACCCCAGAATGGTGTAATACTATCCTTCTTTGTATTGGCGAAGTTCTTCAGTTGGTTTTGTTTGTGTCCTGAAGAATGTCTGGCAGACTCTTCTGTGTAGCAAGAATCTCAAAGGACTGTCCTGCCTTGTCTTTGAAAAGTTCAACAGTCTTTTTCTGTGTCCTGCTTGTCCAGTCTGTACAGCATACTGCCAACAGTCAAGGCAAGAACAGTTTCTTGCTCAAATGGCTAGCTTTGCTGTATTGAAAGCAAACTCCATATGGAGTTTCTTTGATATCCATTATGCTTTTATGAAGCAAATTGGTGCTGCCAATATCAGATGTGTCTCATTGACATGAAAAACCTTGGGTTATTAAACATCTTAAATGCCATATTCTGTAGGACTTTGAAGTATTTGAGAATCATCTGTCTAAAATATACCCATTTAACCTTTAAAACATACATAATATGTGTTTTTACACACAGGAATAGAAACATATATACAGTATAACAAAAATAACTTTTAATTTCTATCAATATACCAAAATCCATGCCAATGCAAAATTTGAGATTAATAGTAGTCTTTTTATCCTGTATTCCTGTTTTCCCCCAAATGATAACAAACATCCATAACCCACCAAGTAACCAATAGCCACTCCCTCTATATCTTGGGAATGTGGGCATTGTGTTTCCCAGACTGCTTCTTGTTGCCTGTGGAAGAAAACATCTTTAGTGGTCCTAGAGAAAATTGAGATAATGGCCAAGTCCTAGGAAGATCAGCTATAACCTTTGCTGATATACATCACCTGTCAAAATTCGGAAGATCTCACGAATCATACCTAATCCACATTAATTCTGAAGGAACCCACAGCCTCTCCTTTCCTGTGGAAACAAATGCAAGATCTCTCCGCCAAAGCACTTTTGACTTCCATTTGACAATTTTTAAAAATTCTTTTTAAAGTTAAGAGAGCACTAGAGTATCTAAATATCTAAGTGGTCAATTTAGCAGTCTCATTCACAATTCCATGTCTCTTAGCAGCTGTCATTTGTTTATCAGCAATCAAAAAATTAAAAATCAACATAATACTGTATAGGGTCCAATCTCCATGTATCTTTTCTATCTCTACATGGCATATATATATACACACATACACACTTACTTTATCATTTTAAAGCTATTTTTCTTTATATATATTATCAAATATATATTTAAATCTATTTTTATTTATATATTTATAAATATATATTTACATTATCATTTTATATATACTTTATAAATATATTTGTATTTACTTTATCATTTTAAAGCTCTCTTTTTCTTTCTCTCTCTACACTCTTTCTCTTTTCTTTCTTAAGCCTGTGTCCATTTTCAACACACTCTAGCCTGCTTCGAGGTTTTTCCACCTGGACCTCTGTTACTGCATATCTTTTAACGTTTGCTGACTGCATGAGACTTTAAAGTGACTGGTATGTGGCATGGCTAGGATCTCCACTGTGGCTTTAGGGACTGGCTTTGCTCACTTCTCAGCAAAACAGAGCCTAAAGCTCACAGGTCCTCCAGTCAGAGGTAGGTGACCAAGAACTACATTCAACCCTGCAGATCTGGAATGCCAGTGACCTAAACTGTGGCAGGCATTTGTATTTAGGTTTTTTTTGGTTTCTACTTAGTGTGAAAAGGACTGCTTAAGTGCTGTGCTGTGTGGCCGAACATCTTAAGGGGGCCGAGTCATGTCCTTTTTTTTTTTAAAAAAAAAAAAANTTTCTCAGGCCCTATGAAAATTTGAGCCTCATTTTGGAATGTCAAAATATAAGGCCCGTTTGTTTTGCTTTTTGTTTGTTTGTTTATTTTAACTCTTTGGGGGCCTGCCACCCAGCACCCAAACGAAAACATAGAGACTTATACTATGAATGCCTGGCCTTAGCTTGGCTTTTTTCTTGCCAGTTTTTCTAACAATTTAAATTATTCAGTTTCCCTTAAACTACATTTTGTCTCTGGGCTTTTTAATTTTTTTTTATTCTATATATCTTTCTTTCCTTCTTCCTCCGTGGCAGGTTGTGTGGCTGGGTGACCGAACCCTGGCTTCCTCCTCTCCTTCTCCTTTTCTCGCTCCACCATCCTCATGTTCTTCTTTTGAGCCTAAATTTTTCCTACTGTTAATTCTTTCTGCCTCTCATCCCCACCTGTTTCTCTCTCCTGCCTCCCTATTGACTGTTCCTCTCTTCATTAGACCAGTCAGGTGTTTTAGACAGGCAAAGAAACACAGCTTTTTAGAGTTGAACAAATGTAGCATAAAAGAATGCAACACATCTTTGTATCATTAAACAAATATTCCACAGCATAAACAAATGTAGCATATCTTAAAGTAATATTCCATAATGTTCAAATGCTCTTGCAATTCCTCAGCTTGATAGTCCTCTGTTATCAACAAGGTACATTCCTTGCGGAGCAGTGCTCTCCAAATGCTCCTTTGTGTCACAACACCTGAGTACCCTCTTCATCGCAGGCTGGGACTCTGTTCTGCATTTCTAACAGGTATCCAGGCAGTGCCAATGAGCCCCATCTTGGGACACACTCCTGTGATAGTTATAGTAATTCTGAGCCAGGCTTTTCCTTTCTTGCCATGTTTTCAGGTACATTTGGGCCATGAGTTTTGGCTTTTGTTTGACCGAATCCTTTAATGTTTTCCTGGGACTTTGTGATTTCATTAACATCTGTTTGATGCTATATAATTCATAAAACATTTTCACACAAGTTATTTTCTGTGCAGTGCAGCTGATGTTGGAGGGTGGCTTAGGGTCCTATACTTCAAGATTTCACTGAACTGTGGTCACAGAATTAGAGTAAATAAAACACCTCCCACACCCCTGATTTTTTTCTCCTAACTGGTTCTGCCAGGAGACAATAATCCCTCTCCAATAAAGGCCCCTGACTGGGACGTGGCTTGCTGAAGGAAGTCAACAAACTGTTATATATCTTACACTCTCATTTTAAAGTGTAAATCTAGAAGTTGTCTAGCTCCCTTTCTGCCCCACCCACCAAGAAAATAAGTAATTTTTAGTCATATTCTATCTTGAGCCTGAGATCAGCCCTGGGCCTTGCCCATGATGCAGCCTATTTAGGGAGGGGAAAGTGATGATTGACATCCCTTATAGAGCCACAAGACTAGGAGATGTCTGCTTTCTCCAAAGGAGGAAGAACAGCTCTCAGAAGAGGGTGGGCAGGTACTGGACAGGAAGGAAGCAGGTTATCACCTGTTCTATGTCTGAGACACATTTATGACAAATTCCTTTCTTCACCTGATACCACTTCTCTGATACTCATCCCTTTCCAAAGAGGAAATATTTTAAAATTCTGTTCATTTATTACACTGGGCTCATGCTCAAGAACTCTTAGTATGTAGTTTTATCTCTTGGATTTTTTAAAGTAATATGCCATCATCATATAACCAGGGGCTTAGTAATGTTTTTCCTACTTCCAATATGTAACAAAAGAAAATGCATGTAATCACATTAATATTTTTAATTTTAAAACTGTAAGCTGGGGCTGAAGGTAGAGCTCATTGCTAGAGGACCCACATAGACAAGCAAGTTATTGCCCAGCATCACCACCCCCCAAAAAACAGAAATACAGGTATTCCATTCTCATCAGGCCATGGCATGAGGCATATTTTTCTAGACAGATTTGGGGTCACTATGCATTCGTGTCTTGGTGAGCCAATGTGTTGACCTTGGCCAGTCCTTTCTGGAAGTCCTTATTTGTCCTTTGCCCTTTGTGGATTTAAGTCAGAAGCCTACCAAGGTCTGCCCTCTGGAATCCCTTTTGTTTAGAGATGTGTTCTGTTGGCACAGTTGTGGGCCTGGCCTTTGCTTTTAGGTTTGAGCAATGGCAGGATCCTCAGGTTTAAGCTTATTTAAAACTCAACTCCTAAAATTTTGCTCAACTGACAGCAGACATGGTTTGGGGGAGCATTAGTAGCAGGAATCTCATCAAAATTTTAAACCTTGGCCCAGTTGCTGTTCTTTCTATCTTTTTGTAAAAAGATTGGGTTCAGCAAGTCTCCCTAATTTTGGTTGCCTAGGAGCAAAATAAATAGTAGACTTCCATAGTGAAGCAGAGCCCACCTGCTTCCTGTCTGGGTTGTGGCCCAGTCCCTTATGCTTTGTGAAAAGGCTGTATTGGAAAGGGTCAGGGAACCAGAACTCCTCTGTAATTTTGCCATTCTCCTGAGTCTTCTGCGCTTTCCCAATTCTGTGCCTTGATTTTTGGTTAAATTTATCCCAAGGAAGCAGTTACAAGTTTTGCCATTCAACAAAGAAATAAATGCCCAGGCCTGAAAAGACTTTATATACCTGCTTAAACATTGAAGGATTTTCATAATAACAAAATTATATTATTTCCTTTTTCACTTTCAAATGGAAATATACCAAAAATATTTTTAAAGTAGATAAAGCATGATTAACTTTTATTTAAACAAACCAACAAAGAAGTGAACAGACAAGTTCTTCCCACTCTGGGGTCTGAGGGCTAGGGAATCGTAGTAAATCATTTAACCAGTAACTACTGGTTAATTAACTAATATCACTAATCCAGGAACTACTGCCAGTTAAAGATTGTCACTTGATTAGAGAGGGCTCCAAAAGTCACCATCCACCAACCTCTCCCTACTCTCTAAAAGCCACAATTTCCCCATACATGTAAAATAAAATCAATACTCTTAAAAAATAGTTTTTAAAGCTACATTTGAGTGTGTCACTCTCTGCACCCCTTCCACTGGGCTCTCCTGGCAGAGGTCTACAGGAGACCCTCGCTGCAGACAGTCGCTGGGTCTCTTCTCAGCATCCTGACCTAATGCTTCTTCACCATTTATTCTTCTTCTGCTCATTCCTGCTCACTTTGTCCTGGTCGTTTTCTTCTTGGCCATCTTACTGTATCTCTTTTGAGACCCCATTACGTTCTTGTTCATTTTAACTGGAAAAATTAGCAAATAGTACATTTTATGTTTCCTTTTGGTACTTACTATGGCAAGTCATATATGCATCATGCATAAAAGAAATTTATCAGCTGCGGATTTTTATAGAACTTGAATTCGGTCTGTAAAATAATTGTGTTGCTATTACTTGTTAATTTCTTCCTTCCTTGAAGTTCATGTGATTCTATTTCATCTCTTCCTATATATTTTTTAAATAATGTTAAAATATTATACTATTTGGACAGATCTATTTTTTCTCCCTTCATTTTTATCCCTGGCAGCTCCCCCAGCTTTTCCTTCCTTGCTTTTATGGTGACTTACCCTGGGGAAGATTATAAAGATACACCCCTTTGCATTCCTAACAGTATGCTCCATTTTACTTTTATAAGAGACAGTGGCTTTTCCTAGTTCTTTAACCCTGAGAAGATTATCTTTGACTACACGTTAGAGTCAGGTGAAATTATGAGCCTCGCTGGATATGTTCTTCCTATTGCTTCTACTCAGCTTCATCCTCTCTGCTTTTAGAACAAAACACACTTGGCAGTGAGTTCCCTCCGTTTTCATTTTGCCAGCGTTCCATTTCATCTTTGAAGTCCTGGATGTGTGGTGCGGGCCCATCTGCAGCGGTTCCTGGAAGAGCCTCTCTTTAAATCATATCACAATGCCGTCTTTATTCACAGTTCTCCTAGAACGAAATGACCAGCATTTGTGTCCTTGGCTCAGGAGAGAAGTAGGAATAGCATTTTCCAGCTTCCTTGGGTCTTTTCTCTTGGTTCAGTTCCCAGAATAAATCCAGCCTCTCAGTGAAAGCTCTTGGAGGAGAACCTAGGTCTTAGGATTCTGGACTGGATTTCTTTCTCTTTCAAAACCATGAGTTTGCATACTAGTAAGCATAAGATAGGGTTGAAGACTTAAGGAGTTAAGAGATTCTCTTTGGGTGTTCATCAAGCAATGACCAAGTTTATGAGAGTACAACCTATTTAAAAATCTGAGGGAGGGCTTTGTGGTTAAGATTACCCGCTGCTCTCTCAGAAGACTGGTTTTAGCTTCCACACTCACATGGGGCTCACGGCTGTCTGTAACTCCAGTTCCAGGGGATCTGATGCCTCTTCTGACTTCCACGGGAACTACACATGAATGCTGCACTTTCATACATGTACACTCAAACACATAAACATACAAACATCTAATTTAAAAAAACTTAAGGGAGATTTTGTAACCAAATTGATCACTCTACAACAAATACAAATGAAGCCATGACAGGGTAGTAACATTTTTTGTTTCTGAGTAGAGATTCTAGAGATGTGAAGAAGGTGTCACCAAGTATTTGAGAAGCACACCTTCCTAGTAAGATTGGGTTTGCCAGGCACTAACTGATCTCTTGCCTTGAGTTGTAGGAGGAACAGACGCCTTTACATATTGCCTCCCGACTGGGTAAGACAGAAATTGTCCAGCTACTTCTACAACATATGGCTCATCCAGATGCAGCCACTACAAATGGGTACACACCCCTGCACATCTCGGCTCGGGAAGGACAGGTAGACGTGGCCTCTGTCCTGCTGGAAGCGGGAGCAGCACACTCCTTAGCGACCAAGGTAAGGGGGCAGCTAGAAGAACGCAAGTGCCAAGTCAAGGCCGTGCTCAAGTACAGAAGTTTTAGGAGGGGAAAAAAATCTCTGTCAGGCCTCTGACTTGTGTCTTCCTCAAATTGTTTAGATTATCATCTAAATGATGAGAAGGGATTGCAAAATTTTATGTAACATCTTCAAGGAAAAGTCTCATATTCCCATCTTCTAATTAAAGTGCTAGTTCCTTTTGGTATAAGCATCCAGAAATGTAATTATTATAACTTCTTTACCACAAAGCAAAGGTTACTCTTTTTTATAGTAAAAAAGCTATAAATATATTATCTAGGGGGAAAAGGGGGATTCCTAATATGTTGAAATGGCATCAATGATGAAGAAGGAAATACTGCATTAGATTAGCACTGTTCTCTGCTGGGTAACAGAGCCGAGTGACAGCTCCCTTTGCTTCGTCCCGCCTTTCCCAGTATTAGCCCATCACCTCTCATTTGGTTTCTCATTTCCTTTGTGGTACCCGACTGTATCAGTTACTTTTTTGTTGCTAAGATAAAATACCACGACCAAAATCAGCTTATATAAGAGAGAGTTTATTTTGACTTGTGGTTCCAGAAGGTTGATGTTTATAATGACAGGGATGTCATGGCAGCGGGTGGCCAGAGAAGGAACCTGGGTGGTCACATTTTATCAGCACACTAGGAAGCAGAAAAAGAATGGGAAGTAAGGTCAGGCTGTAAACATTCAGAAGCTATTCCCAGTGATATACTTCCTCCAGCACGGCTGTACCTACTCAAGGTCCCATAACTGCCCCCAAAGAGTGTGACTAACTGGGGACCAAGTGTTCAGATGCCTAAGCCAATGGGGGGAGGGGCACTTATCCAAACCACCACAGCAACCTTTCCTGCCTTCAGTCTTGTCCAAGTTATCTTCAGTGTCTAGACAGAACCGGTTTGCACATCAGCTCTTGAGCACATCAGCACAGGTACTAACACCAAACAAAGACTATACTATCCTAACCCGTGTGCAAGGCTCCATGGTGATGCAGGGCTGCCTTTCCTTCTCTTGGATATATTCGCTAGAAATTCACTACACGGAGATGAGTTACAATAAAGCATGAATATGCCCACCTCGCGGGAGCAAATTAGATGGAGCTAGTGCAGAAGAACAGAAAAACAAGCCACATAGAATCCTAGAATACATGAGCTTGTCCCAGGGCAAAATACTTTTCCACACATGCAATAGCAGCTCAGATGAATTAAAATGACATTACTTAATAAATAGGAGTAAATACTGTGCCTGACTAGAAGGAAGCTATTAAGTGTGGACTGCAATAGTGGTGTGGCCTCCGAGCCCTCAGAAGTGAGAACTGCCCAGTAGTTACCATTAGTACAAGCCTACTGGAACATGACTGTCAAAAATATTCAAAAATGGGGCTAAAGAGATAGCTTAGTAGTTAAGGGCACCTGCTGCTCTTACAGAGGATCTGCCACTCACAAAGAAATGTGCAGCCACCTGTAACTCCAGTTCCAGGGAATGTGACGCCTTTTAGTGCCCTCTGAAGTGCCATGTGGCACACTATCATACATTCAGGCGTGCACTCTGATACATAGAATAAGAATAATATATCATTTAAAATGTTCTGACACAATACATTGATAAAATTTCAAATTATGACACCTGAAATCATGAACAAATGTTGAAAAATTCTTCAAAAAGAAAAAATTCAGAATTTAGAGACTAAGTAACAAATGCACAGTGGATAATGGTAACCCATGAAACATGGCAGCCATCTCAGTGGATGAGGAATAGAATTAATATGTGTAAAGGTAGAAGAGTGGAAAATAGTCTCTTGTCTTTCAAGGATTTTTAGGATTGAAAAAATAACCAATGCCATATTACAGTCGGGTAATAAAATAGAAGCGATTGTTAAACAGAAGAGTTTAGTGACCGAGGCCGGCTGGATGTTGGTGATTCATCATCATTAAAGCTGTCAAAGTGTTTATAAATACCAGAGGGAGATGACGTGCTGCTGAGATTCACGTGGGGAGAAGTGGCCCTGTGACTCAAGAGATGCCCCTTACCCCTGTCCATCATTCTGCAGTGACACCACTATGCAGTTTTGTCTGGTAAGGGTTTCCAGTTGTACAAAGGGGTCGGCCCAACTTCAGCTGGATTGTAAGGACAAGGAGCTTCTTTTTCTTCCTCCCTGTGAGGTTGTGTCAGAGAAATCAACATCACCCCAGGCTAGCGCCATCCAATCCTTGTGTGCACAGGGTGCATGGAGCAGAACCTTGGCAGCAGTAGAATTTCTGTGGATGGATGCTAGAGGAAGAAGTAATTCCCACATCTGTCCCACACATGGGAAAGGCTAGACGATCCACTCTCTTCCAAGAACTATTAAGACCAATTTTTTCTCCCTTTTTTGATAGAAAGAAAAACATCTTAATTAAAAATAATTTGTCTTATGACACTATGAAAGGGCAGTATTGCTTCTCAGGAGATGACTATTTGAATCATTGAATAATGATTTTGATGGGGACTTAGTTAGGGTCTTTTGCTTTGAAAAAATACCATGACCAAAAAGTAAATTGGGGATAAAAGAGCTTCTTTGGATTACACTCTATACTGCTGTTCATTATTGAAGGAAGTCAGGACAGGAACACAAACAGGGAAGGATTCTAGAGGTAGGAGCTGATGCAGAGGCCTCGGAGGAGTTCCACTTACTGGCTTGCTCCTCATGACTTGCTCAACCTGCTCTCTTATATAACCCAGGACCACCAGCCCAGGGATGGCCCCACTGTGGGCTGGGCCCTGCTGCATTGGTTACTAATTGAGAAAATGCCTTACAGCTGGATCTTATGGAGGCGTTTTCTCAACTGTGGCTCCTTCCTCCCTGATTACTCAAGCTTGTGTCAAGTTGACACACAGAGTCAGCCAGTACAGGGACTTAAATAGTGCTCAGTGCAGAAGTGCAGATTTGCTGCGTTTATTTTCTAGACCCTGGTCAGTGTTAGAATTCTCCAACTCCCACTACTGTTCCAGAAAACTCGTGACTGAAGTGTCTGCCCTGGAGGATGGGTAGACATCACAGCTCAGGACCTGTGCCACCTGGAGGTTTCAGGACTGGGACTCTATTTATAGCATGCTACTCATTGAAATATGGCTGTTGGTTAGGCTCACAGGACAATGAATGTGTGCATATAAATGTATAGGATAGGCATCTTTTTATTATTAATTAAATTTATGCATTTATTTTACATCCCAGCTGCAGGTTCCCCTCCCTCCTCTTCTCCCATTCCTTCCCTCCACCTCCCTTTTGCCCCCTCCCTAATCCACTCCTCTTCTGTTTCTGTTCAGAAAGGGGCAGGCCTCTTATGGGTATCAACAAAGCATGATTTACCAAGTTTTGGTAGGACTAAACTACCCCTGCCCCTTGTATTAAGGCTTGGCAAAGCAGCCCAGTATAAGAAATAGGTTTCCCAAAGCCAGCCAAAGCATTAGGGACAGTTCATGCTCTTATTGCTAGGAGTCCCACAAGTAGACCAAGCTACACAACTGTCACATATATGTAGAGGGCCTAAGTTGGTCCCATGCAGGCTCCCTGGTTGTCAGTCCAGACTTGGACAGGCGTCCTTTAAAAGCACATTGTTGAAGCTTCAGTGTGGTTAAGTATCTGGTATTGGTCAGCCAATGGCACACCAGGATGATAGATAAATTGGTCTTTTGGACAGCATGGTCTTCTGGGAAAGGGGAGAAATGTCAGAGTGTTAAAAAGATATTTTTAATAGAATATTTTTATTATGTAGATAATCTAGCCAGTTTTGCAAAAAAAACATGTCAGTTGAATCAAATAATTGTTTTTAACCCAAGCTCCCTAAATATTCTAAAATTTAAAGAAATATTTTTAATGAAAAATATTAAAGAAAGAAATCAAAGGCAGCTTTTTACTTGGTTGTGTTTACGTTAGAGGCAAAAGGAAAGGCGGGCTTTTTGGTATTTTGTTTTTCATTCATAAATCAGAACAGTATACTGACACCAGAGGATATTATGAATCTCAAATCTGTCAATGGCAAGTTTCAGCCCCCAGGACTTCAAATACATTTGTTGTTCACCCCATCAAGCCTAACAGAGCTTCTGCCAGTTCCTCTTAAATTTCACTCCTAACCCTTTTACTTATTCATGTGACAGATATTATGCCGTCAGTTTTTACAAATGCAGAATCAATAGTGTTTGCTTAATGGGTTAACAAAAATTTTGTAAGGACTTGTAAAAAAAAAACAAAAAAACCTAATTTTCATATTTCTTTGTCACACTATAGAAGGGTTTCACCCCCCTGCATGTAGCAGCCAAGTATGGAAGCCTGGATGTGGCAAAACTTCTCTTGCAGCGCCGCGCAGCCGCAGACTCAGCAGGAAAGGTAAGCAGTTTCCGTAGTATATTTTAGTCTTCCGACTCTCTTAACTCTTTTTGTTTGTTTGTTTGTTTGTTTTTTCGAAACCAAGTTTCTCTGTAGCTTTGATGTCTGTCCTGAACTAGCTCTTGTAGACCAGACTGGCCTCGAATTCACAGAGATCTGCCTGCTTCTGCCTCCTGAAGAATCCTTGTGATGTACACAGAAATTTAACTTTTGTTTGTCATGACCAGAAAGCTGCCGCCCTTTGCTACTTTTCAGCACAAACATTTTCCATTTTAATTGTGTTTCTAATATGAAAATTATCGTGTTATGTTTTTCTTTCCATTGACCATATTAAATAATTAACATGTAATTAATTGATAGCACCGCCCATGCATCCTGGTAGCTTCAGAGCAGCTAACGCTAATGTATTAATGCTGAGATTTAAACACCCCCCTTACAGAATGGCCTTACCCCTCTCCATGTTGCTGCTCATTATGACAACCAGAAGGTGGCGCTGCTGCTGCTGGAGAAGGGTGCTTCCCCTCATGCCACGGCCAAGGTGAGGACCACAGCCCCAGCTGCCATGTAGCTATAATCTGAGTATACATGGACCTTGCTTTCAAATAACTGCAATGATATAGTTATAATTTTTGATAACTTTTTCCCTGTTTCTACCAATTGCTTTGTCTAAAACCTTTTTTTTTAATTAGTTGAGAGTGCAGAGGAGCTTGTGGAGATGAATCTTCTTCCTAGCAGTCAGTGTTTTAGATACTGAGAAATGTAACCTGACAAAGGCAATATAGGTTTTTCCTTCTTGCCCATAAAACAGAACTTTCATATCTCCATTCCTTCTAGCACCAAACTTCTCACTCTGCCCCTATAAAGAGTCTCTTGTTTCTTTGCCTTTCCAATGTGCATCTGGGTCAGCTGCATTGTGGATCCTTTTAAGTGGGCCTCTAGCCTACCAGCCCCTTCTCGGTGTATATCATTCGTTTTTAATCAAACACAGCTCCTGCCAAGCCTGATTACCTATCAACAGGTTGTCTTAGTTTGTGCTGTTTATAAATATGTATTTATGTTGAAATTATACACGATGTCACATCTTTCAGTCACTCATTTTTAAAAAAGTATACTTTGGGATCACATTTTAAAAATATTGATCATGATTGGAAAAGAGTAATGTTACATCAGGCTCCTAACAACACAAATCTTATCGAGCTTTGTGTTCTTTTACCCATCACAGAGCCTGGCTTATTCTGGGACTGCAACAGCATTTGCTCAAGGGGAAAGAACACTCCAGTTAGAATACAAGCATTGTAACAATACCATAGAAGTTGCTCAATTTGATTCTGTGTGGTTAAAGTAGTATCTGATAGATAGAATTCAGTGGTGTGAAACTGCATGTTTGGGAGCATTATGGACAGATCATAGTCAGCTCAGAGCAGGTCGTCTTCAGGGAGAGAGGACTAGAAATGATCAAAGGGTGAGGAAGAATTGAAGGAATGGGATGCTTGGCCCAGAAGAGAGAAGACTCTAGAGAATTTGTTAGCTAGAGATGAAATCCACCTCCAGGTATTTAAGAACTATCAGGTAGAAGAGGTGTCTGCCATACATTCTTGTTTGGGAGAGAATGTAATAATAAAGAGACTTTCAGGTTTGATACTTTTATGTCTGTATCTATTCTACAGTACAATGGGGGTGCTATTTTGTCTTTGGTTACAAAGATGGGTATGGTTAGATGGAAATGTCATAAGTAAGAGTTTTAATTAAAAAGCTTGCATTTATCTTTTCTGACTGGTTAGGCTTTATTATTTCCATTGGAGATAAACATCTGAGTACTTACTAAGTGTTCTCTCTCTGTGGGTGATGTGTGTGATGTGTGAATGTGTACTGTGTGTCATATCCATCTTTTTGTTTCTATTGTAGAATGGTTATACTCCTCTACACATTGCTGCCAAGAAGAACCAGATGCAGATAGCTTCCACACTTCTGAGCTATGGAGCTGATACTAACACGGTGACAAAGCAAGGGGTCACTCCACTGCATCTGGCCTCACAAGAGGGACACACAGATATGGTCACCTTGCTTCTGGAAAAAGGAGCCAATATCCACATGTCAACCAAGGTATTGTTTTCTAGACCTCGGCTGCAATAAAGTCTGCTAGAGAAATTTAAACAGAAACCAAGCAAAGAAATGGTGTGTGTGTGTGTGTGTGTGTGTGTGTGTGTGTGTGTGTGTGCAATGGAAGCAAGGCTATGTCAAAAACCCCAAGATAGCAAGGAAGACAAGCTAGAAAGCCAGGGAAGGGTGCCAGTTGTTTTCATGGGTTCACTTTCCATAAACCTGCATTGTGGGTCTTTACTGTCTTTTCAGGTCAGTTTCATTATCTTTGTGCCACGCTGAGTTCTCAGTGTCTCAGCGTGGTGTGCACATCTCAAGAGGCTAGCCCATAGTTTCTAAGAACTAAGCACTTTGGCAGCCACAGTGCCCTAGTTTCTGCTGGTTGTAATTGCAAATTGCAGTAAGAAAGTCGTTAGGGATCCAGGGACAGAGACAGATAAGAGAATGGTTCCAACTTGAAGTTGGGCTTCAACAGGTGAATATGAGGTAACAGGTCCGTGTCTACCACCCAAGCCAAATGACAGTTACTCTGCACTGTGGCCCAAGAACACAGTAAAATACCGATTTTTAAGGCACCTTCAGCCCACCTTAGATAGTGGGCTGGTTAGAAATCCATTCTAGAGAAAGCTCCACAATAATTTACGTTCCCCTCCCAGTGAATAGCCTTTGTAGCTGACCATATTTTTATAATGTAATAGTCAAGCATATAAGGGTAAAATCATTCAAACCTGAAAGTGTATGCCTACTACAGATTGACTTACTTATATCAACCTGGAAACACCTGCTGAGAAACTGAAAATTAGAGTTGTGCTTCCTACCCGGCCATTTGAATCTCTTGGTGCTTTTTGTTTGTACCATGTGATTGGGCAAGATAAAAATTAAACTTCTTAGGATTTTCCACAAGCACTATGCTTTCCGTATGTGGCTAGTAACTTAACCAGTATCTTTTTTGGAATATCACGTACACATTTGCTTACAAATATCAGTGGGGTTAGATAACATGCACCCTTTTGAGGAACTGTGATACCGGAGCTTGTCTCCAGTGTGCCTAGAGCTCTGGTCCCTGTCTTTACCACTCAGAAGTGCCCCCCCATTGCATTCTTCATCTTCATGTTGAAAGGTTTTTTTTATTGAAAGTCCTCCCAGATCCTTTCTTAAAGTGTCATGTTGTGGTCTCTTGTGACAAAGTACTCAAGGTTGGGAACTTTATAAGGAACAACAGTTTGAATTGGCTTGTGGTTCTGGAGGCTGAAACATCCAGCAGGATGCTGTGAGCACATCTATGGCATCTGGTAAGGGTTTTCATGTTACAGGAAGATGGGTGGAGAGCATCACAGATGGAAGGAGGGCTCTTCATCCTCATGGACTCCCAGAATTCTATGTCAGCCCAGTGACCGCAACTTCAAGTAGCATCAATATGTGAATTTGGATATTTAGTTTGTCTTGAAATTTTGACAGATATGTTTAAACCATAACACAGGGCTGGTATAGACTTCTCAGATGTGCATTTTAAAAAGAATGAACATAAAACCTAACAGTGAAAGCTATTGGCATCCAGACAGTAGGGAAAGTCTGAACCAAATTGAAATCCTGTTTTTCAGTTGGTCATTTGTTCAGTTTAGGAAATCCTGACATTGAGATACAAAATATTTTATTTAATATCAGTTTAAAAAGGAGAGGGCATACAATTGTTTATTATATACCTAAAAGCATATTCATTTGAAAATCATCAGGAGAAACTTATTTAAATATTAAGTACTATCTAGAGTAGAATAAAATCCTTTCATATGTAATATTTTATTAATTCTTTGAGAATGTCATTCAATATATTTTGGTCATATTCACCCCTCATTCTTCTTCATATTTTCCCATCTTCCAACCCCTCCTAATCTCTTGTCTTTTTCTTTAAAAAAAAAAAATAACCTACGGAGTTCAATTTGTACTGCCCGTAGACTCGTGGGCGTGGCACCATCTACGGGTGGGAGTTGACCCACCTATAGGGATAGCCCAAAAAGGGGCTCATGAGTCCCTCTTCTGTTTCTGTGCAGGATTATGGGCTAGCTATATCTTGTGTAGGTCTTGTGCTGGCATCCTAAGTGCAGTAGACCCTGTCAGTCACTTCCAGAAGACCTTGTTTTGCTCTGCTGCTGACCAACCTCTGACTCTTACATTCCTTTTGTCCCTTCTTCCATGATAGTCCCCGAATATTGGAGACAAGGATGTTATCAATGTCCTGTTTGTGGCTGGGCAATCCACAGATACTTATTCTGTGCACTTTAGTCAGTTATTATTTTCTATGTTAACCAATATCTATTATATAAAAAAATTTCTCTGCTGAGATCAGAAATCCACATTATAATATAGATAGATATTTGATATTGTGTCCATTTAGCAATTGGTGACCTTCATAACACCTGTGCCACTATCGCACCTGTGGACTGACCTTATTACACAGATTCACAGGTGCAGTGATATTTCATTTGTACCTTAATAAATAAAGCTTGCTTGAAGTTCAGAGAGAAAAACAGGCAGTGGTGGCACACACCTTTAATCCCAGTAGCCACACTAGTTTGCCGTAGAAACTGGGCAGTAGTGGTGCATGCCTTTAATCCAAGCACTAGAGATGAATATAAGATGGGAGGAGACAATGCTCACACACAGTCTCATTCTGAAATTCCTGAAAGCAGGATTGCCATTTTGGACTGAGGTAGAGGTAAGAACCAGTGGCTGGTCTTCAGGTTGAACCCTAATTTTTGTCTCTGAGTTTGTATTAATCATGCTACACACAGGTTCCCAGTTGGCTGAGCATTTTTGATGACTCCTGCCACCCCCAGCAGCCTGCATAACACCTTCAATACTGTGAGAACTAGTCATCAGAGGGGAAGATTTCTGGCCAGATTTTTTCATGTCCTGTGACCAAAGTATGTAGTGTCTTCAGTGATAAGGTCTCATCATCAAGTTCTGATGATCAATCAAGATAAATATCCTGTATTGTTTAGGGTATCTTCAGGTCAGTTCTCATTAACAACTCAAAGAGAAACATTCTAGATGGTAGTGAAACTAATCACAATACTTCTGATGGTATGGTTTTTAATTTTTAAAATAGATATGTGGATTTACTCTGCTCTCCTTGATGGTACCCTTTTCAATGTATTACTACTTGCTTTCAAAGAATTTAAGCGGGCAGCTAGCAAATATTTAAGGAGACTTTTGACATGCATACCCAACCATGAAGAAAATTATTCAGTTTTGGAAGATCCCGACTTTGAGACCAGCTTGGGCTAGAGACTCTCCCTCAAGAAAACACAAGAAAAAAATCAACTCTGAGATGAATCTTCTGTTTTTAGCCAATATTCAGATTATTAAATATCCTCTCCTTATCAATATTAAAGTTTTCATGCTGTTTGATTAAATGATATTTGTTTATAACTGGTAGAATTTTAATGTTAAAAATATTTCTTTCTCAGGCTGACGTTTTATGAAACTCAAAGCTGAGCTCAGCTAGCTCAAGGATTAATAAACATCATGCCCTCAACTGAAAGCCCTGCAGGGTTCCAGAATATTCCTCTCTATGTGTGCCACCCTTGTTTTTAGTGGTCGGACTGGCTATTCATTTCTAGAATTAGTGTCATGCTAGAAGCAATGGGCTTTGAAGGTCATGCTAATGGGGAGAATGAGCTTTCCATCTATGGTCAATAGGGCTGACCAATTAGCCACGATGCTAACTGACCTTGGCCAAGGTAGCAGCATTGCTAGGTTTGATGGCGTAGGCTTGTTTGTATTCATGGCTACTGAGAGGCTGAATCAGGAGACGCATAAACTCAAAACTTCCTTGAAATTAGTATGGGTTCTTTAGTGGGAACTTGTTTTATAATAAAAAGTGAAAAGGGAACTGGGGTTTTGACTCAGTAATGAAGTATTTATGTGCTATCCTGGAGGCCCTAGGTTCAATCACCAATACCCACTGAAAATAGAAAAAGATAAAAAATACTAAGGATATTGGAGTGTTAGTTGAGGTAGAAGACATAACATGCATGTATTCTAAACTAGACTGTGGACTTTACATAGGCAGGAACGTGGCTCACAGCTACATCTACACCATGTGAGTTCTTTCTTTTATAGCAAAAGTACTCAAAAAATGCTAAAACTGTATTTGATACTTGATACCCTTAAATCAAGTTTTGCTTGAGGGAGCTACTTATCTATAGTGAGGCTGCTGGGATGTGGCACTGAGTGAATAAACTGCTTCTTCCCTCTCTATTACTTATTTTTTTAAAAAGAAATTAATTCAAACTGCACCTTAGTCATGTATTCAAAGCAACACATTGATTACTGGATGCCCAAAGAATAAACTTTCCTCCCCATAAAACTGGTTATATATTACAGTGATATATATATATATATATGAATGACAGGGTTATTTTTAATAATTTGCCATCTAGAAGACAACCCTTAACCCCCAAAATAAACTGAGTGCTGGAAAAAATATTCTGAGCTTACTTCCAGTAACTCGATATATTTTAAACTTTAATATGATACTTTATTGATGAAAATATTGATTATTGCCAAGGTATATAGTTGCAACAATATTTATATAGTCCATTAATTTAAGTAAATAAGTAGACTCATGAGGAGGTATAGGTAGGTTTAAAATGAATATTGAGAGTTTATTAGTTGAACTATTTTAAAGACTCAAATTATACATACCAAATGCAGAAAACAGAAATGTCATTTGCTGCAGAGACTACGTCTTGGTTGAAAACTCATGTTTGCTCTAAGGATTTGTCAAAAATGTGCGAAGATGGATGTCTGGAGAGAGGCCATATGATTTCCAGCTCCTTTGAAGACACGATCCTGTAGATGACAGTCTTTCCCTCTCTGATGTGTTCCCTTGCTTCCATTCTCGCTACAGAGTGGGCTCACGTCCTTACACCTTGCAGCCCAAGAAGACAAAGTGAACGTTGCTGACATTCTCACCAAACACGGGGCTGAGCAGGATGCCTGCACAAAGGTACAGCTCATCTTTAGTCACTGCTGTCCCCAGTTCAGGCTTGGCTGATGCTTGGTTGGCCTTATTCAGGTCAACTCATGACTGAGATCCCTCTTCTTAAAAGTTCATTCCAAAGTAAAAGCGTCGTGCTTACCTGTGTCCTCTAGGATCAGATTGGAGTTGAGAAGATGGCCTCAGGACTCAGCCCAAGATTCCAGTCCTGCAGGCTGTTGCCCATCCTCTCATTTTGGCTTTAACTCCTGCATCTGGCTCAGTGTTTTGTCTCTGTCCTTCTTCTGTTTCATGCCCTTGAACTTGAGGAGGATTGCTTCTCTCTGAGCTATTTTTTTAATTTCCCCTTCGTTTTGTTATTGTTTTAGTGTCACTGATTGTTCATATGATGAGTTGTCGTAATTTTCACTGCTCCCTATCATCCCCTCCCTCTCCCATCGGCACCCTTCTCCTCCACATGGCCCCTGCAGGCAGGCTCTCCTGCCTTCTTTTGGTGTGGGAGCTGGTGAGTTTAATCAGACTAACTTCTCTGAGCCTGGGGGGAAGTTATTCCATGGAGCAAGGGCAGCTTATTTATAGCTACACTTCTGAAGACAGTGACATTGCTCCCCAAACAAGTGTTGATTGCTGATAGCCCCTCTGGGAGGGATGAGGCCTCAGGGGCTCCCTTCTCATTCAGATGGGTCCAATATTGTGTAAGTTTTGTGCAGATACGACCTCAGTGAGTTTGAGTGCTCTGAATGTCATGACAGAAGACATCTCTTTGTTGTGCATTTTCCCATCTTCTCAACCACCTTTTGCTCACCTCCACCTGCTTCTTCTACTAGAGTCTTCTTCCTCCCATTGGCATAGCCTATCATTTTGCACTGGTCAGTTCTTTTCACTAAGTTAAATTACCTGTGTGTCTTATCTCCCTTGCTTCTGTAAAGTTCTGTATGGTTAGGAGCTGCTCAACCTGTATTCGCACCCAAAGGATACCAGGTGCAATAATTGGAACCTTCCTTTTTTGATTAACTACCAGAAGTTTAATACTTATACTTTGGGATTCGTCATTGCAGCTTGGTTACACCCCATTAATCGTGGCCTGTCACTATGGGAACGTGAAAATGGTCAACTTCCTTCTGAAGCAGGGAGCGAATGTCAATGCAAAAACCAAGGTAAATATATACTCATTTTCCTTCTTAGCAATCAAACTCATCCTGCCAAAGGTACAATAAGGACACTCGACAAGAGCCGCAAGTTGCTTTTTGATTTGAGTTTAATTTTGCTTTTTAGTTCTCGCAGTCATTTTGACGAGGCAGTGTAGTTTTCTGCCTATTTTGGGCTTTTCCTTCTGATAGCCTTCGTTGGCCGTGGAGGTCAGCTTCAGAACTGCTTGTGTTATAAAGTGAAAATAGCTTTGGCTTACCAATTTGCTGCTGGATACAGCTGATCCTCAGAGATCATCCTGAAGCCCTGCCAGACTTCCTATTGTGTTTCAGGCCCTTGGCCCTGTCCCCTAGCTCCACATTTCCTCCTGTGGAAATACAGACCTGTACAGCTCACACAGCATGGATACCATTTTTAAGAAACTATTTCCTTGGGAACACTGTGCGTTAATGCTTAGTAACAAAAGTGTGAAAGGCCTGGGTTGTAGGCTCTCAGGGATTACTAGGAATAGCACGTCTCTAACAGTTCTGCACAACGTAGGTCAAAAGTCCAATTAGACAAATCAAGTCAGAATATCACCACACATCTCAGTGCACACAGATCGGTCCACGTTCAAGAGAAAAGCATGGTGTAACTGCTGCTCTCGGTGGATGGTATGACTCTGTGACTCACTACCACAGAGAAGTGGGGCTTGGTGTGTTTGAGTTCAGCCATCAGGAAGACCCGCCGCAGCTCATGTGCATTAGCGTGAGCACATGGAAGGGTTTTAGAGGCATTGTTTCAAGATGGTACTAATTAGAAATAAATTACTAGATGTCTTGTAAATCAGTGTTTCTTTTTCTCTCCTCCTAGAAGTAGAAACACAATCATTTTTGTGCACAAGCATGTTCCTAAACTAATCTAACACAAACTTATTTTGTAAACTATAAATAGTCCTGGGGCACTTAAGATTGAAACTTCTGAGCTTGCCCTACGATGGCCATTGTCTCATGTCTGACCTACATAATTCTGCAAAGCTTTCGTTGTTGCTTACTGAAGAGCTTCCCTGAGGCTCCTCGAGCTTTCATTTCTAGCACCCTTTTTATTGAGCTGGCTCAGACGCACAGTCATGACAGAGTGAACTGTACAAATGCACCATGCAATCGGGGACACTGGCAGTATCAGCAACAGTCTGTGGTGGCGGTGTTTGTCCACTGAGATGGCTTTAGCATTTAGATGCCAAGCACTGTGTGGTACTGTCTGGGCCTCTGTGGAATTAGATCTATACTAGGCAAACATTTGATTAAGAGAGAAACAAAATCCAATTTTAATATTTTAGGTGAATGATATAACTTTTACTGTGACATTTGTTGCTGTATGTTTCAGTGCAGTAGATAGATGCTTGTCTTAAGAGGCAATCTGTTAATAAGTTCTTGAGAATTTTTCCACATGGAATGATATGATACTTTTGATGAAGGAATTTCATTCTCTTCCTGATGGTTTATGTGTTACCATAGTTACTAAAGGATTGTTTAGCTGCTTTTAGAATGCAAACATGTACTGCCTTTACCCATAACTGCTTATAAAATTTGACGTAAAGATTAAGAAATGTAAACTTTTAAAAATGAAATCATTTTCTTAGAATTATAATAAAACTCTGTCATATTAGATTGAAACAAACTGGACTTAAAAGGAATTAACTTGTGAGACGGCTTTAAACTCTACTACAAAATGAAAATTTCTTTGATCAGACACACCGCAAAGATAAAAGATTGTCTATGAGGAAATGACACATGTTGCTGGCATTTTATATAACTACTATGAGCTATACATATCTTCATGGGAAACTTCTTTGGTCCCTCTTGGAGCATAGACCTTCAGCCATTTCTGTATTACAAGTGAGAAAAATAGAAGCGTGAGGGATTTGGAGTCTTGTTCATCCTCAGTAGAAGGGGTAGATCTGAGGCTGGTGTGCCAGCGAGTTGGAGAGTCACATAAACATGGAGTCAGTGTCAAGGTAAAGTTTTAGACCTGCTCCAGCTTCCAGTGAACATTCTCAGTCATCACAGCTTCAGGTAAAGATCCGATTGAATCACATGCAGGTGTCATTTTCCAGACCATAGCGGTCTGTCACTGAGGACTCCATTTAGTATGGTCTACATATGGTCTACACCATGACTAATTATATTTAGCATTATTTATGTAGGTAATCTATCCTTTAAAGTATATTCATATTTATTAGTTTAATATTGGGAATGTTATTTATATAACAAAGTATTTAGCACATATCACATGGTTAGTGAATGCCTGTTAAATAAACTAACTTGAGTGATAATGAAGAAGACAGGCAAATTCATTTGGCTGAATCTTATAAATAAAATGGGAAAGAAGACTTTTTAGGAAAATAAATACCACTTACTTTATCCTTCTCAAATGTCCACGATTGGCTGATTTGAGAGCAGGATCTTATAACTGTAGGGTTCTAATAATCTTTTTAAATATTTTAAATGCATTTTCAGGGCATTGGGTTTATTTTGTTGTGGGGATCTATAGCAGCTGTCAGACTCGACATGACAGAGTTAGGGACACCTGGGCAGAAAGACACTTATACTTGATGACATTCCCATACACAGAAAGGCCACTGTGACTGCATGGAAGGGGTCCTATGACACTCATGAATATAATTAGACATTTTGTATTGTCAAAATGACCAAGTATACATTTGTCTGCTATGATAGTGCAGGAAATGTGCACACATGTGTGCATATTCTTTTAAGCATATACAAATATATCACTCAGAAATTACAGCTTAATGCAATGGACTCTGATACAGACAAATAATTATTATTATTTTTTTGCAGGGAATTGCCAAGTAGTCACTGATTTTTGTGATCTTCTGCCTAGAAATTGCACCTAGAGTGATTGTGGAGGAATAGGTTAACCCTGTTATTTTCAGTTTTGTTGTTTCTGAAATAGGGAGAAAAATGCTCCTTTATGAACCATTTGTTGACTATTCTTTTAGTCAACTATTATTTACAGAATACTTTTTATATACTAAGCACTGCAGGTCATTTCAGTGATGGTAGAGATAAGAAGGGACAGCACTGTAAGGTCCGGCACAAAACAAACGCCCAAGGAATGACTCCCGTCCCCCCATCAAAGATTCCGGTAAAAATCGGAGTTAACATAAATGCTAATTTGTGCCACCCCTGTCGTCTACTACAGCTCTGCACAAGGCTGGCCTCGTGCTAGTCCCAACATCAACTCCAAGCCAGAGACTTTCATCTCTGTGAAAGTTTTGATCGCACTGTCAAAATTCTAGTTTTTAAAGACACATTTTTACTGGGGCAGGGCACTGGGCTTCTAATGGAGTTTTTTTTATCCAGAAGCTTACATATGCAGTCTTCTCTAACCAAAGCTATCTCCTGGGTTAAGCTTGAGGTTAAATTCTTTTATTGTCATAGATCTTCTAAAGCTAACTTCGAGGGTTGATAGCAGTCTATGTGACCCTTGACAGCCCTCGGCTAAACACCAAGTTACTCTTCATCTTTTCTGAGGAAGTACATCACAGCTCTGTTGTTCTTTCCCTTTTTTTAAATCTTTTCTCTGCGGAATCATTTTAAATGTCAATTGGTTAGAATATAATAACAGTTATAAATTGAGTCTGTTTATCTCGTGTTTCATAATCTCGTCTCTTCTTGTTTAGTCCACCATAAGGTGTGAGGGAGTGTTTGCTGCTGAGACATGGGTTGCTGGGAAAATTGTGCTCCAAATAAACAATGAGGTGCTTGATGGGTTTGCTGTAAATAAGACGACTGAATTGAGACTGAAGGCTAACCTGATTTTCTTCTCCCTCTGCAAATCGGCGCCATCATGATCTACAGAATGGCTACACACCTTTGCACCAAGCTGCCCAACAGGGCCACACACACATCATTAATGTCCTGCTCCAGCATGGGGCCAAGCCAAATGCCACCACCGCGGTAAGGATGCCTGTGACCCTTCCCTGGGCTTTCTTTCATCTTTCTCCTCCCTTGCCCTGCTCTGTGTCCTATGTCAGAGATTAAGTGACCCATCCTCCTTAAACAAACTCCCAGGCTGTGGAAAGCCCCAGATTTGGGGAAAATCCTTTCTAGTAGTCTGTGATTTCTGGGAAGTGTTTGCCGGGAAGGAAGTCACTTGGGGCTCTGGGGAGTGGGGCCCTCCACTTGGACTGCTGGAAGGGCTTTGCTTACAGCTGGCTCTCAGATGTGAACACATATCCGCCCCTCCCTCCCCCGTCTTCTTAACAGAGCTCAGTTTCTGAGCTGCTGGCTTCGAAGGGCCTCATTGGGATGTGGAGCCATTGAAATGTAAACTAAGCGGTGTAATTAAACAAACGGGGTCCCCAGTGGCCTGGGCTGGAGGCGGCTGGAATTGCTGGCTTGTGTAGTTTTTGCAGCCCTGGAGCTCCTACGGAGTAGAAGCTAAATCTGTCACTGGGTCCCTATGGTAACATCTTACCTGCAGCAGATGGCCTGACCCTTGGTGAGCAATGAGCATACCAGGTTCTCCCTGGTAGTTTTGGCAGACTCTCCTCAGTTCCAGGGGTGGCTTTAGGAGACCCCGGGCAGCCTTTGGAGCTGCTTGACAACCTCAGGGTTAAGCATCAACTGCTTCTTATTAAAAAGAGCAGGCAGATGCAAGCTTGTTGTGTTACCATGGTGACCTAGGCTATAGTCTAAAGAAGTTACAAAGACAGATTTAGACGTAATGGTAAAAACTAGTGATTTTCCCGAGCTTGCCTTGTTTTGGAAGGAAGTGCTGGCTCATGCCGAGCCCCGGGTGAGCTCATTGGCTCACAAGGCAGTCCTCCCTTAGCCTTCCTCACTCTTTCCCTCTTTCTCTCTCTTCAGAATGGTAACACAGCCCTGGCGATTGCTAAGCGGCTGGGCTACATCTCTGTGGTTGATACCCTGAAGGTTGTGACTGAGGAGGTCACCACCACCACCACGGTGAGTACTGATGACTGCTCTGCTCCTGTCCTCTTGCTTTTCCCACCACATACCTTTTGCTCAGTGTTTGCAGCTTAAACTTTTTTTGTTGAATGCATGGTAGAATAGGCTCAGGAATATGCAGCTATAAATGTGCTTACCAACGGGTGCAGGGTTTCTGTCAGTATAATTCCAAATCAAATATATGAATATAGCTTTATAATTATAGAAAAGTGCTTTACCCTATGAGTTCTTTTCTGGTTCTTCTGCTTCTTTCTTCTGGTTGTGTGACACCTACTGCTGGCAGAAAGGTATCACACGCTGTCACCAACTTGAACTTGGCCTAGAGGTCAGGCAGAGCCTCTTCTCAAAAGAGACCCTGGCTAGGTCAAATGCACTTCTACAGACAACAAAGTCTTCTCAAATTTCTTCTTTTCCTTCTTATGTCTGATGATTTTTTTTAGAATAAAAATTGTGGGTGTCCGGTGTATGCCTAAGATCCTTTATTTCCACTGCTTTAAAACACCTAATGATCCCTGAGAAGGGACCGGTGATAGTCATGGCTCTTTGCCAGAGAAAATCCCAAGAGCAAATCCAGAGAGTGCTGCATCCTTATCTCTGCATAGGCTCCAGGAGGAGTTTTTAAACTTTAATTTAAGCACGAGTTCTACGAACAATAGCTTTTCAATTTATCTTTGTAAAGTAGAGAAACAAGATCTGAGATGTTCCATGGAAACAGTGACACCACAAATCAACAAAGTATTCGGAGTAAGACTGCGCTAAATGCTCCAAGCTAGAACCACTGCATACAGAGTTTGGGAACACTAGATTCTTTTAAATAGAGGGGAGGGAAAAGAAAGGAATTTTGTTTTATAGGCCAACGAAAAGCTCCCGTGGACAGCCATTGAGGTAGATGAAACACGGTTGATGTGACATGCAGTTTTAAATAGAGTGGTGTATGAATAATTAATGAGCTGCACAATATCGCCGGAACTTTTTGATGGGAGGCAGCTGCTCTGCTCATTTTGCAAGCAGACCCATCTCCTTTAGGCAGCACACACAGTGGTTTTAAAGATATAGATTTGATAAATTATAAATGAGAAAAAGTCTTGTCAATGTTTAACATTCTACTTACGGGTCATTATATAAGGCCATGGCCTTTTCTTTTTTTTAATTTTCTTCTATTTAAACATTTGGAATCAGTTAGTGGAAAATGCTCAGGCTTCTGTGATTGCTTGTGATAGTATGGTGCATGTTTCTGTTATGTGTTGGTCAAATGAGGATAGATATGTCTGTCCCCACAAACCTTCATTTCCTTGTGGTGAGAATATTTAAAAATCTTTCTGCTTGGCTGAATCTTAATTACTTTAAAAACTAATGGTTTTTCGTAACAGGAAAGTCTTCGTATGAAGACTTACACAGCTATTTCACCTCAGAACGGCATGCACCTCACAAAGAAACAAAGGTGTTAGTGACAAGACTGGCTCAGCGTGGTGCTGCTGTCAGAGTCCTGGATTTTGTTAACTTCAATACTTTTTCCACACGGGGAATAAAGGATGTGTATTTTTACCAAATGGCCACTAGATGGCAAGCTGTGGCTCTTTTCCTCTGGTCCTACTTTGCTCTCATTCAGTTTGCTAAGTAACATTTCTTCTTTAATGAAGATGTGTGGGGCTCTGTGCTATAAGCTGAAGAGCATCAGTGGTTGAAAGAGTTCTTCTGCACAAGCGTAGCGGGAGGGGAGAAGAGACTTATAACCCAGAGGAAAATACATTTTTTTGTACATCAACAACATGGTGAAACTTATCCATCTCATTAAGATTTCTGGTGCATAAATATTAGAGCAAATGATTTTAAATGCAAAAGATCCGTATTTTAAAACAGAAGCAGCTAGCATTTCTTAATTTGTTTATAACCATTCTAAGTACTAGGCTGGGGATTGACTCAGTGGCTAATGCACTTGCCTCACAAGTGTGAGAACCTAAGTTTGGACCCCAGAACCACACAATGGTAATGTACATCTGCAATTGGGGTCTTTCTGTGGACAGATAGGAGGTGGAGGCAGGAGAATTCTCGGAAGCTGGAGGGCCAGATAGCATGGGCTTCACAGCAGCAAGCAGTGAGTTCCTATCTCGAAACAAGGTGGAAAGTTTAGAGTGACAATCCTAGGCTGTTCTCTAACTCTCACTGTGCATGCTCTGTATCACACAGGTGAAACACACACACACAGACACACACACAGACACACACACAGACACACACACACAATTATAAATATTCTCCATCCCACTGGTCCCCCTGGACCAAGTTTTCTCCGCCCCCTGTTTCTGAAGTTGCTTATAAAATAACCACTCTGTGGCTTAATGTTAATTACATATTCTTTGGCTTATTAGCTCAGGCTTCTTATTAATTAACTCTTGCATCTCAAGTTAACCCATTTCTATTATTTTATATTTTACTACGGGGCTCGTGGTTGGTTTGTTACCTCATGTTGCTTCTTGGGCAGCTACATGGAGTCCAATATGATGCCCCATTGTCTTTATGGAGACTTCAAAGGTCGTTGTTAGGCAGGCTCATGGTTCACTGCAGAAAACTGATACTCAGACCTGAAATCATGTACAGGAAGGTAGGTGAAACTTTTTTTTTAAATTGTTAGTACTCCGTATGACCATTAATATCATGACAAAAAGTTTAAAATATATTTATAAGATTGATGTATATATTCATCTTATAAATTTTATAATCTTACAAATTTTAAACCTTAAGAAAAGCTGTTAAAGAGTCAATATAAAACCAAAAGATTATAAGATTAGTGGCAATAAAGTAGTCCTTAAATATTTGTTTATCTTATGTCCCTGATCAGGTGGCTCTTCTGACATGAGTCAGAGATTTTTGATTTCACTTTAATAAACATGCTTGGGTTTAGAGAAGGAGAGAGCCACACTCCAACTCCAAAGATAAACACACATGCTGAGTTTTTTTTTTAAAAAAAATCATATTTATCATCTCTAAGTAAGCAGGCAGATGGTTTGCCAGAAACCAGATATACAGGGAGGATATGGAAAGTCTTCTCTCTGACAGTTAACTCTAACACAAGGCAACTGTTTTTAGAACATTTTATGAGTTTGGGCTTTTGAATTATTTATATTTAATTATATTTTTCACTACTATATTATTTATGTTCATTTTAAAGCTGAGCATTATTTGAAAAAAACTCACTATATTTGAATTTCAAATTTCTAGGTGAAAAACCCAATAAGTCATAAATAACACATAGAATGTCAGATTTCAGCTTCAGTATGTCATTCACATTAAATAAACCACCATTCCAACCAGTCCCCTTTATCTGGAGGGTGGTGTTAGTGGCAGGTTGTTGTTTTATTTATAGTTCGCTTGCAAGTATGTCTATGCCAGGTGCCTACAGAGGGCATCAGATCCCCTGGAACTGGAGTTACAGACAGTTGTTGGCCATTAGTGGATACTGGGGATTGAACCTGTATCCCCTGGAAGAGCAGTCAGTGCTCTTAACTACTGAGCCATCTCTCTATCTCAATGGCTACATGATTTGATTCTGTTTTATGTTTATTTTCTGATTCTCCTAATTGGCTCCTGATAGGATTGTGAGTTTGTATTGAGACATGAAATTTGTAGCTACAAAGTACCTATGCATTTTCTTCTAGTGTGGAGGTCTTCATGCAGTACATCTCTCTGTGGGAAGTGATGCTCAGTCATTCTTTTTCCTATAGGGTGCTATTTGTGATATCTCAAATAGCTAATATGTAAGATTAGTATTGTGCTAGCTTCGGAGGACACATCTGGAATTCAGTTCAGGCTGCTGGATCGCAAAGGCCTCTTTCCTAACCATTCCCATCTAATTAATCTTGGTTTTGCTGAAAAGTAGCTTAACCAGAATTCTGTGAAAGAACTATTCCTGCCTAGTTTTCCACAAAAAAAGAAAGAAAAAAAAGCCACACAAGAAGTATACTTTACTGATTTCAATGGGTATGTCCTATTTAATGTCATTTCCTAAAGTTTACTGAATAGCCCAAACAAAAACAAACAAAACCCAGCACCACAGTGATAGCCAGCAATACGAGGCATTTTATAATGAGGCAAAGGGGATCAAACTCCACGTGATGAGGTTAGATGCATCCACTGGATGCAGTCATTGAATTATAGCTACACAACTGATGGGCTCATTTACCATCCATTGCATTTCTAGGGTGTGCCGCTTGTGCAGGCATGTGAGGTCTCTTGAAAAGAAACTTCTCCCCCAAGTCCTTTACCCCAAAGCATGAATGAAGGCATTGTGAGAGTGCAGATCGAGGCAGTGGATTGTAAGGGAGAGGCTGGGGCGGCCGAGATCGCCCAGACACTGTGGAATTGTGGCTTGTTTCCTTGACCTTGGCATTTCTAAATTTACACTGAGAGATGCAGCAGGGGAGGTGAGACATTTCAGCATGGTCTTAGGATGAAGTCTCTGTGTTTGCTGGAATGGTCATCACAGAACTGGGGGCATCTTCGCAACAGCAATAGCCAAGAGTCCTAGTCTACTAAGATTGGAAAAACTCTGAAAAATGACTCATTCCTCCACCTGTCAATCTGCTCTCATCAGCTAATTTTTTATTATTGGTGTAATTTTAAAGTAATGTGTTATATGGCAAAGAGTCGTTGCTAAAAAGAACATAATTATCTAATAAATTACCCAAAATTACCACATATAAGTCGTTTTAGATATATTATCCTTTGCTCATTAGGAAGGTTTTTTTTAAAGCAATAAAGAAAATGTAATTCTAAGTCCTAAATTTGTTTTGATACCATGTTTTTTTAAAAGAATCATTGAAATGGAAATTCAATGCATGCATATAATGTCCTTTGACACTGTCATCATTTTTTTCTGTGAATATAGTTCCAGGATCAAATGTCTGAATTGTCATCTTTGCATAAACACTATCAATAGTCACTATGTGTGTATGTGCTTTATAACATCTAGTTAACACTTCCTGGGGCTGAAGAGATGGCCTGATGGTTAGCACTTGCTATCCACATGACAGTTTGTAGCTGCCTATTGCCCCAGTTCCAGCAGATCCAAAACCCTCTTCCTGCCTACATAGGGTCCAGACATGCAATGTAAGTACATACAGGAATGCAAATATTTATGCACATTATAAACAAATATTTTTCAACAGTTTTATATAACATTTATGCATTCTGTGTGTGTTCTTAAAGAAACATGTGGAATACAGAACCCTTAACTTGGTCTGATATATTTTTCAAATCATTTATAATTGTCTCACCCATACCTAATTGGGTAGCAGTTATTTGGGGGGATACATCTTTGTTGAAACTTCCTAGATTACTTACCTTTATCTTCCCAGAAAAACAAAAACAACTATATATTTAATAGTTTACCTAGTTACAACAGTTATATTACCAAATATGGTTGGCATTAACAAAACAAGGGTAGCCTACAAGTGCCCTGATGACAGCCACAGGGTGAGGGTGTTGAAAGGTGACACAGTGGCCAAGATCATTGTCTATGCTGTGATGGCTTAGGAAGTCTGAGAATAAAGGGTGTGATTGGGTAGGGGATGTTGACTAAGTGGGTTCAGTTAGCATACAGTTTCCCCCCACAGGGAAAATCAAATATTATCCACTAATTATAAAACATCATGAGAAGAGCTTATATTGAATTTTCTATGCGTTCCCATATCATGATGAATCACTCATCGTCTTAATTATATCTCATTAATCTTGTGCATAACATATTCTTTATTTTAACTTTTAAAGTTGTTTCAGATCTTGACCATGACATCTTAGACTCTGTAGGAAAAGCAGAAGTACATGAGCATTGAATTATAACTTTGTTCTCCATCTATTGTGCAAATGCAGTTGTTTAAACAAACTATGTTTCAGTAACCAAATATCTTAAGGATATTTCATTTTAAAAGAAAATTGTATATTATATCTAATTATATACCTCATGAGTAGGAAGATCTGTTTGTGATAATTCAACAAACATTTATTGATGCCCTGTGAAGGGTGGGCAAACTTCAGATTCAAATACATGCTACATATTGCATTGTACATTGAGGGTATTGTGAGTGTTATTCAAGAAAACATCTGTGAGCGAAATGATTACTGTGTGCTGCTGTTTGCCCTGCTACATACATTTCCTAATATAACAGGTAGCACTTAATCCCAAACAGAGCCGCCTGGCTATTCATTCTGGCAAGGAAAAGAATGTATACACTACCAGCATCTGAAAATGGACCATGGGCTGCCACACAGTCATTTACTTGCAAATGGAGACACTTCTCATGTAGAAATTACTCTAGAACATTCTCATATGAAATGAACTTCCTGAGTAGTCTAACGCAATAGACATAGTCACATTATTAAATCATTTTATTTACATTTATATACTTATTTAGAATGTTTCAAGGAAGTGTAACAGGATATGCTGTTGTATGACTATCTCCCTAAGGCTAAAAGATGAGCCTCAAATTGAGTTGTATAATATAACAAAATGGAACGTCTTTCCTAGAGATCAGGTCTAGAACTAGATCTACATCTACAGCTAGAACTTCACTGTGCAGACCAGGCTGACTTCGAACTGAATGGGACTTTTATAAAAAATACTGTTAGCTTGACCCCAGGTTACAGACTTATTATTATTCTGTGCTGACTCATGCATGTGTGTATGTACACTTAAGGCCAGAGGTCCACATATCCAGTGTCTTCCCCAATCAGTGTCAGTCTTAGGTTTTCAGGCAAAATCTCACTGAACCTGGAGCTCATTCATTTTGCGAGTCAGAATGGCCAGTGAGCTCTAGGTATCTCCCTGTTTTCCTAGCACTAGTGTGAAAATTATGTGCACTTGCACCTGTTCACCATGTGCCAGGGATCTGAACTCAGACCCTCAT
>LOJH01000028.1:52534-100933 GCA_001685095.1 Ellobius talpinus | reverse complement strand
CTTTAGGACAGCACTGAGTTTCTCTGCAGTGCAGGTGTGGAGATCCATTTGTAACCCTAAGTGACTAGGGAGACGTGCATCCTCAGCACTCAAAGGATCTTAGTGGAAGACCTAATCCTGAGACAGAACTTAGATCCTAAAGAGCAGCCAAGTGGTTAAAGAGGAAGAGGGTAAACTGGGGAAGATGGCATAAGAACTAAGTAACTGAACTCTGAGGAGCAATGAAGTCTTGTGGTGTGGGAAACGCTGACCTCTCTAACTGAAGACACCGTGCGGGCTACCTACTTTATACTTTAGCCCTTGAATCAGGACTAAGAGGAAGAGGAGGCTCCACCTGTGTAGACATGGGAGCAGAGCAAACCAAGCATGAGAGGAGTGGGTGCGGAACTCCCACGTGGATGGGCACGTACACTGAAAGTCCTGGGTGCCCAGTGCTTAAAGCACAGTAGTGGCAGGCACTGCCACCAGGAGAACTGGAGCCAGGAGAGACGCTGAGTGAAAAGCAAGACTTACTCCACTTGCAACCTGGAAGGGTAGGACAGAATGCTGCTCCCTGATGTCTCTTCAGATTCTACCCATGGGGAAACTGAGTCACAGACAGTGGACAAGGGAATGACAGGACTGTGCCAAGTGTTTAGGTCTCCTCCAACTGGATGTACCCCAGCTTCTTCCTTCTGCTAGAAGAGCAACCATCAGCAAGAGCTCCATATACCTACAAGACCTCAGCAGAATCCTGCAATAGAAACTACTGCCTGAAGCTTCCCACGTGGTCACCCCCAATTCTCTGATCTCAAGGCCAGCCCTTTGTTCCTCCCTAGAAGCTTTGCAAACATCTTGGAAACTACTTTGATTTTTTTTCAACTTTTCTCTACAAAACAATATAAGGAACAAGCGGAAAAGCTTAGCTGTTCCAGCCAGAACAACAGGGCCAAGGCCTGCCAATTCCACATAGGTTTAGGTATCTCTTGGGGTAGGTGGAAGAGGACAAGACTCGGGGAGGGGCCCAACACAGGGCTAGGAAGCAGTAGACAGAACACTGTCTTCTGAAGGGGTTATCAGCCCAGGGCCTGGGTCTCAGAACAGACCAGTAGTGCCCTGGGAAATTAAAGACCTCCTACATGACCTTAGAAAGTGGTCAAATCTGCCTAACTCCAACCGTGGACTCTCCACTAAGTGCCCACCAACACTCAGAGCCAATATCAGGCCTCAGGAATGCTCTGGTACAATCCTCCTGATATAAATATGGAGACCTGGGCCAATGAGTTTCACCTAACGAGTCATCTAGGTTGCGATGAGGTGACTGAGTCGGGATCAAACTGTGTGTCTTTTGTTGCTGTGGATGCCCACAGCAAGGTAAGTCCTGCTGGAATCTTTATGTGTGAGGAACCTATGGGTTTGAAGTTTGGCCTAAAGCCACACAGTGGGCAGAACTGGCCTCCAGACATCTTATCCTACTGTCTCTACCTTCATGACCTTCAGCATAAAGACTGAACCAGAATCTCTAGCCTCCCACACCAATAGAACCACATGGACACCAGGCCCCTTAGTCCAGAGACTGTGGCTCATCACGACCATCTATATTCTTGTCAGTTCTTCCACATGAAGCCATTAGGCCCACCAGAGGTGTCTAGCTTTGCCTTCCCTCTGGTCTGTGGTCTTTGACTCTGTGGTGGTTTAAAGAAAAATGGCCCCACAGGCCCATAGGGAGTGGCGCTATTAGGAGGTGTGGCCTTGTCGGAGTAGGCATGACCTTACTGGAGGAAGTGTGTCACTGGGGGGTGGGCTTTGATGTTTCAGAAGCTCAAGCCAGGCCTAGTGGTTCACTGTCTCTTCCTGCTGCCTAGCAGATCCGGGTGTAGAACTCTCAGGGACCTCTCCAGCACCATGTCTGCCTGAGTGCTGCTGTGCATTCTGATAATAACGGACTGAACTTCTGAAACTGTAAGCTGCCCTAGTTAAAGGTTTTCCTTTCTAAGAGTTGCTGCAGTCATGGTGTCTCCTCACAGCAATAGGACACTGACTGAGCCCGCCTCCTTAGCTCTACGTGCTTTACCTTCCTCCAGCTCCAGTCAGCTCAGACTGCCCTTTCTCCTTTCGCCTCAGAGTCAATTGACTGGGATGCTGCTCCTCGCTTGCCTTCGACAGTGATCATAAGTCTGTCACTCATCAGCACGCTGTCTTCTCCCCTACGCCTCTGCAGCACGGTGCCTCTTGACAGAATAGATGCTCAGCTAAAGGCTGCTAAATAAATGAACTAAAACCAGTGCCTACTAAAATCTCTCCTGTGTGGTACTTATACAAATAATTTTATTAAACCTCCATAATCCAGAAATGTTCATTCACCCAAGGACTGGTGGTTGGGAGTGCATCCACCTGGACCTTTTTTGTGCATGACAGACACACAGACAGCTACATAGTTGCCACTCAGTATCAGCAGGGGATGGGTTTCAGAGTGCCCAAAACCTTGCCTGCACAAGCCCTTTATATACAATGGCACAATGTGTATATAAAATGGCACAATGTGTACATATTAGCCTTGCACTCCATTCATTGTGCTTTCAGTAATCTTTAGATTGATTACCTATAAAACCCAATATAGACCAAGGCTCTACAAGTAGTTTTACATGTAAGAAGCAATGACAAGAAAAGTCTAGACATATTCAACAGGAACACAACATACTTTTCAAATAATTCCAATGTATTTTCAAATCTTCAGAAGTCAGCTGAATCTCAGGTGGAGAATGCCAGCGGCATGTGCATGTGGTGTCTCCATAGGATCTATTTGTGGGGTGATAATGTAATTACTTCATGTGCTATATTATGTGTATTCTATATCTTAGTCTATGGTACAGTCAATATATATGGCCACATGTATGGTGTGCATGACTGCAAATATTCCAGATACATTTTTCCATAGTTTTCTTTTCTCATTTAATCACATACTTCCAAACCAAGTCCCCTTTGCTCTACATGTTACTACACATTATTTTTCAAAAGTAAGAATAGAATTTCTCGCTCTTAGTGAGGCGCTCCCATAAGCAGAGGGGACAGTTGTTAGACTACAGTCAGCCCTCCTGTGTTTCTCTGCTGGCATCAAGGTGAGGGGGAATGAACACACATTCACCAATGCACAGCAAGGGCAGCAGAACAGAAGGTGAGGAGCACGCAGATGCGACAGAGAAGAGTGAGATGTTACAGGATGGAGATGGAGGAGAAAGACGGATACAAAAGAAAAGTTAGGGCTTCAGCACTGTGCTACTTAATAGCAATGTGTGGAGAGGAGGTGTGGGCAGAAGGTGATACAGGAGAGCTAGACAGGACTCTGGTCAGGTCCAGGAGGACAAGAGAGATGAGCACCTGTGAAGAGAAGCCATGGCACAGGCAGCCCCACCACAGCCTCAGCGGCCAAGGCGATGGCCGTTAAAGCTTGCCCCAACTGATATCCTCTTCCCTGTAAAGAAGGCAGAAAAACTGTTTCCCAGTGATTTTTGTCGTAGGGCTTTCCAACAAGTGAGAGGCTGTTTCCAAGTAGGACTTGTTTATGTCCATCTGGATCCTCAAAGTTCAAAACAAACTTCCAAACAAAGGGCTCCCTGCCCTATAGCTGTCACCCCTGTGCTCTTGCCCAGAGGGAGCCATGGCTCTGCTTTGCTGATGACTTCCACAGCCACAGATCACCACCCCCACTTCCCCCTGTGTCTTTCCTGCTACCTCCGCTTGTTGTGGACATCCTCCTAGGAACAGCTTTGGGACCTTTTGAGAAAAAAAAAAACCTTTCTTCCTAGATTTAGAACCTTGGAGAGAAAATAATATTGCCCTCATAGAAGCTTCTTGGATCTTTTAGAGGGGTCCATGGTCCAGAGATCTCATTTACGGACTGAATTTGACAGCCTCCAGCAGGATATGTTGTTGAAAGAATCCCAGAGTAGAAGAACCAGCAGTTAAACTGCATGTCACTAGAAAACGCTAAGGCATGAAAAGGTTCAACAGGGAGCTGTCTAGGAAATGACAGGACTGTCACTGAGCACAGGTGCAAGTGAAGGATGCACTAGTGATTAGTCTACGTCACACCTTCACGCATCCCGCTATATTTTCTACAGTAATTCAAAAGGTAGCCGCTGTCATTGTACCCATTTCATAGATGAAGAAGTTGACACTCGTAGAGGCTGAGTCTCTTGTCTGAAGTCATGCAGCTAGGAAGTGATGGGGCTAGGAGAGTCAATCATTTAGGCTAAAGACAGCTTGTGGGCTCCTAACCAGGCCACCAGTCATGGGGCTTTCCTAACTTATGCTTCGTATGGTTAGCTGCCATCTTCTCTCTTGTCTCCAGTGGGACTGATACTCTGTGAGTGTAGAGGACTTGTCTGTCCTCCTGACCACTGTGCTCCTCCAGGACTGTATACAAAGCGAACAAAGAATAAACCATTCCATATTACTGCTATTGAGTGGCTGGATGAAAAGGCATGTATACCATTTTTCTATTCAACTTTGCTCTATAATCTGAAAAGAAAGTTAATTGAAGTTTTGAGTGACTATATATGGAACTAGTTTGGTTATTTTTATGCATCTTGTTTATCAGGACTTTCTCTGGGAGGAGGATAATAATTTTTTTCCAAGAATTGGGACCTAGGAAGATATTTTGGAATTGAATAAGAAATCCTGGACTAAATCTGTAGGGGGGTCTCCAGAGAGATCTTTGAGAAGAATTTAATAGTTTATTAGTCACTTACTGTGTTTTCAATGCTATTCTAGGCCCCTACCCTTTTCAGCACAGTGATGTATCTAAAAATCCCTTGGTGTACCTATTGAACTGCTTAAGGGAATCAGCCCAGAGCCTAGGCAGCTATACTTCCTCAAGTATCTCAAAACTTGTTACACACACAGAATTCTGAGAACCACTAGGAGTCTGCTGGGATTATTTTCAACCCTCCACCTCAGCGGATAACTGTGAGACTCTATCAAGGTCTATTTGGAATCCATTGCTATCTAAGGATTGGCTTAGATTTATCTAAAGGTTGTCCAGCTACTGTCATGCCTTGGGTTTACGGCCACATCCACAGTCCCGGCTGTGGTAGGCACAAACATGCTATTTATCTAAAAGGTGTCTTTTCTCCAGTGTTAAGAGGGTTGCAATCTCACCTTAACCAGAGACCCCAGACCCAAGCACACACGGTTATTTTCACATAGGGCTTCTAGTTAACCCAGAAGGGTCTGCCAACATGATGCTGTGCCCTAGTACTAAGAACACGGAGGGTGTGGACGTTCAGTTTTCTGAGGTCATACAAGCTCTAACCAGAGTCACTCTATGGACTGGGTGGTGTATACATTCTTCTGGTCTGGTTTGTTTGTAATTGTTACATTTTAATAAGCATAAATTAGGCTGAGATGGTGAGAGAGTCAGCAGTCATAGGAATGTAAAGAGCCCCACCCTATTTTGGTCAGTTGTCACCCAAAAAATATTTGTAAAATAGCCATGAGAACTAATTGCTAAAAAATAACTTGAGGAAGAGCTAGTCGACTGTGCAGAAGCTGAAGTGACCTTGGGTCACGAGGTCACATACCTGCTGCCTTCTTCAGACGTGAGAGAGCTTCAGGGTGACGGTGCCTCGACCTTCCACAATTAGGGTTGTGTCATGTTAGGGCCACATAAGTCAACAAATATTTACTGACACCTGTTTGCCAGGCCATGGTGGTGGGAGTCTACTGAGAAGACTCCCCCCTCTTTTTTTTCCATGGAGTAAACATTTCTAGTGAGACAGAGGAGGTAGGCGATTATAACAAATTAATCTAGTGATCTCGGGAATCAAGAGAAGTAAGTGGATCCTCCTCTGGGTCCACTTACTGCTAATGGGTGGGAGCGGGCACGAGTTGAAAGGATAAAGGGATCCCCAGACTCTCATTCACTGGTCCGACCACCCCAAGCTCCAGTTCAGTAGGGACCTGCCCCAAACCATAGTGCACCCAGCTTATCCTAAGCTAAGGTAGAGCTCTCCTCCCGCAAAGCCAGTTTCTCCTTCTAAGTCCCTTCCAATGATAACTTTCTTTTCCTGAATCGGTTCATCCCTTAGACCCAAGTCCACCACCCTGTATTGGCCCCAGGACATCGGAGTCCTATTTTTTCTGCCCACCACCCCCAGCACCCAAGCAGAAGCCCTGCAGGGCGGAGCCTCGGACACGCGCCGGTGCGTCCAGCAGGTGGCAGCAGCGAGCGGCCGCGCCCCCCGCGCTGCCAAGCCGCGAGCCCACATCATGGATGGCGAGCTCTCAGGTTTCGCCTGGCTCGCCCTGGCATCCCAGAACCCAGACGACCAGCGGGATTCATGAGCCGCTCTCAGGGGCCGGGGCAGGGGCCTCTGGCTCCCAAAGCTGGCCAAGAGGTGGGTCCCGGGGCGGGTCGCTGCTCCCGAGGCCGGGCGGGGACACTCTGCCCCCGCCCTGCCTCCCTGTGGTCCACACCCCCTTCGGGCTCCGCAGCCTACTGGCTGGGATAACACGGGGTGCACGCGAGCCGGCGCTGCCAGCCCCGCTATTGCCCTGGGTTCGGGTCCCAGGTGCCGAGGACCGGGCACCGGAGTCCTCCTCGCCTGCCCCTCCTCCCTGTTCACCTGCCCTCCTCGTCCACTAGCCTTCAAGGCCAACAACTCCAGCCCAGACGGCGAGGGACCAGCAGGGGGAGAGCGCACCTGAGGATACACAGCTGGTCTTGCTCTGCCTTTTCACCCCTAGGTGATGAGTGAGGCCAGGAGAACGCAAGATTTAAAAATCAACCGGGGCCTCCGTATTGAATGAAAGACCCACAGCGAAGGCATCACCATGAACACGAGCAGTAAGTGGATCCTCCTCTCCTTTGCCATGGGAACAGGGGTGGGGGCGGGAGGTTCAGGAGCCTGCGCCCCGGCTGCCTGGAAAGAGGAAGGAAGCCGGTATCTGCGGGGACACCTGACCCTGGACTCCGTCCTTCGGGTGCTTTCAGAGCTCCCTGGCACAGGGAGAGAGCTTTGGGGGGGGTCTGCCTTTTCCTGATGATTTTGCTAATGTTTAGTCGGCGGCGCCACTTGCCTCTGTCGGGAAAACTGCTGTCTCTTAGCTATGCCTGGAAAGGCCTAGGAAGCAGCAGTGTGGCCATTGTCTGACTGTGGTGGGCTCCCAGGAGACCTCCATGCCCGCATCTGGAAATCCGTGGAGGCCCTGCTTGTCCCGGGAAGAGCGGGGAGGCCGTGGGCGGGCCTGGGCGGACCTGGGATAGCAAAGAGCAATTTGATAAACAAATCCTCTTGAAGTCACCTTTGAGTCTGGAAGAAAGATCCAGCTTCGGTTCCCTCAGTGATCCAGGCTGACTGCCCACCTACCTGGAGGCTGCTTAGCCTACAGGAGAATGAGAGGAAGTGACAACCCCTTTGAGGACCATCTCTAGTAATGGCAGAGGCAATAACTGCCCTGCAGAGGTTGGACCAGACATTTTGCTCCTGGTTTGGGCCCTCGCTACTATGAAATGCTCTCAGCAACCCAGGAAGGGACAATCTACCTCCAATAATGTTTACTCTAACCATGGGCTCTGGTTGCGTTAATGTGACCTGGGCAATGCCTTAGGAGGACATAATTGAGCTCAAATGTCACTGTCCTGCTCTCTTGTCAACTTGCTTGCTGGGGTCATCCCGGCACCAAATAGGACTGTTCAAGCGAGGATTCCTGCATGTATTCCCAGTGGGGGGTTCTGACTTTTGGGAATAGTCCGGACTCTCCCTCTCAGAGTGCTCAGCTGCAAGACCGGGCGGGTTGAATCAGAGACCCCTCTGATCTAAGAATTGACAAATTCTACAAAAGCAGTAAGGGACAAGCAGGGGGGGGAGTGGGTCAGCACCTGAGTGAGACTATGTCCAGCCTAGACCCCTGTTTCCTGACCCTCCCTCCATTTCAAGGCCTTGGCACGGAGGCGAGGAAAACAAAGCAGAGCTGCTGGGATGGAAATGAAATGTATTTATTTACTATGTATTTGTGTGACTCACATCTCCGCCGTCTTCCTTTGTGTATTACATAGCTGTGTTAGGCAAGTGAGCTAGGCTGGGCTCCCTTTCCCTCGTATAGCCAAAGAATTTTCCTCTTAGCTGACAGTCTGAAATGATGGCTTTAGCTTTGTACCAGATTTGGGGAGGGGGTGGGGGCAAGTCCTGTCTAACCTGTCACTATTGGATGGCTATATGTTTGCATCTGTGTACTTTCAGAAAAAATAAGGTGTGGATTGCCTGCCACTCCTTCCTCTGTCTAGGGGGGAGTTTTATGTATGGGAGTCTTTCCCAGTAACTGATAGACAAGAAGGATGGATCATCTGTTTTCCCAGGAACTAAGAAAGGCAATAGAAACTGACTCTGCCTTTTCCCTGTCAAGAATCCTGAGATGCTTGTCCTGTTAGCAGCTCTGTTTCAGACTGGAAAAACAAAATACAAAACAGATTTTTCCCTCATTCTGTCCTTCCCTCCTTCAAAATAATGATCTACGTAGTTAAATGTTGTACATAACACATACTGAAAAAAATGCCGCTTTTCTAATCCGGGAGTGTTAAGCTTGCAGGGGTCCTGGGACATAGGCAATAAAATGACCAGGACAGCCTTGGGAGCCCCAAGCACCCTATAGGGAAGAATGCTTAGTAGCTGGAGAACCCTGTGGGGAGACTCAGACTCAGGGCCTGAGAACTGGACTTCATCATTGAACTTTATCCCAACAAAGAGAACCTACAGATGGAGAGAATATAAATAGATCTCATGGGAGTGACAGGGCCATAGGGCCACAGAGGCAGAGTGTTGGCAAGAGGCCCTTGGCTAGTCTGATGTGATCAAAAATGTTCCCCTTTGCGATGTGAAATAGCCTAATTCACACAACTCTCAGAAAGTATCTCACTTCCAGTTAAAGGGGTCCTCACCCCCATTACTAAACTGGGCACTTCTCCTGCTGGCTCCACACAGACTCTCCCATGGAAGCTGGGAGATTGCTCCAGCGTTGTAGATGACATTTTGCTATTAATATCAGGTCATTCCAAGTCATTTAGTTAATGGTTGGATTCTGAAAGGTCCTAGGATGTGAACTGTATTTGACAGTCAGTGGTTCAGGTGCCAACATCGATGTTCGGGCAAACCATAACTTATTGCTCAGCTCCTAATCAATTCATTTGGAGAACGATCCTACAGGGCTGCAGCTTGGAGGCAACCGTAAGAGCAGATAGAGCCAGGTATTGTGGTGCACAGCCTATCATCCCAGATTTATGGTGGCTGAGGCAGGAGGACTTCCCTAAATTCAAAGCCAGCCTGGGCTACCTGGCAAGTTCCAAGTCAGCCTGGATTACAAAGTGAGAGTCTATCAGGAAGGAGAGAGGGACTTTGGTCAAGCGCATTCTGCATCAGGGGGTCCCCAGTTCGGTTTGTCTTTTTCCCCTTAGGAACTATGTGATATTCAGCATGTTGTTTCATCTGCAAAAAAAATTAGACTGGAATGGAGACTACATGTGCAAATTTTGTGTAAAATACTTTGTGGAGGACTTATCTGTGGGCACAGCTGTCATCAAGTCAGCAACAGGTGATCAGCCTGTCATTTTCATCTGATAATCATTGGGATCGTGGTCACCACTAAATTGACTTTGGGACATTAGCGAGCAGATCACTTAGCTTCTCACACCTTTACCAGGAGCTGAGAAGCATAGCTGGAGGGTAAATCTGCAGGATGAAATGGACTGACAAGGAGATGCTTTATAAACAGGCATACATTACGTTTATTAATAAGCTGGGGGTAGGGGATGGACCGAGAGGGTGCAACAGGTGGGCTCTGCCCTCAGAGCCAATGAGGAAGGGAAAGGTGCCACCTAGAGCTTTTCTACTCATAGTCCCTTTTCACCCAGGAAGCATATGCCTAGCCCCAGGTGGATAGGTATGTGAAACAGATATAGAAATCAAGTAATCGGGGCTGAAGAGATGGCTCAGCAGTCACTGCTCTTGAGGATTTGATTCCCAGCACCCACGTGGCGGCTCACATTCTCTGAGGATCTGACGTTCTCTTCTAGGTCTGTGGGCACTAGGTATTCACATGCTGTACACACACACATGAAAGCAAAACGCTCACACACATACAACAATAAAATAAATATGAAAGTGATTTTCCAAAGAAGTCAAATTTTCACTGATAATAAATTATAAAGAAATTTATTCTGAAACAATTCTTTGATATATAAATACTATAAATTTACTACATATTGAAGACTAAAATAAGTTTTCCTACTGCCATGATATGATTATTTATTTTCACACAATTAATTAAATCTTGGTTGACTATTTAATACAGCAGGGCATAAAATATCTTTAGCATTTTCAGAGTTCATCATGTTTCAGTTTTATAATCATCAATTCTGAAAACGCCATCCCACATAAATACACAATACAAAATGACAAAAATATGTTTAGGGACATCTCAGAAATTGCTGTAAATTCTGTCCTAATCCCAAGCTAAAATTTTATTTAACAATTTTTCATGAAAGTAAAGTCAATCAACCAAACAAACAAACAAAGAGAAAGTAAAGTCAGCAACACAAATAGCCCTTTTTAAAAGCAAATGTTCTACCGGGCAGTGGTGGTGAATGCAGAAGGATCTCTATAAGTTTGAGGCCAGCCTGGTCTACAGAGTGAGTTCCCCAGGACAGCCAGGTCTACACAGAGAAACCCTGTCTCAAAAAAAAAACCCAAATGTTTTAACATAATGCAATAAAAAATATACTAATTTGATACTTGCCTGCTGAGGAATGATAGTAAAACAGTAGAAAACTTTTGTTTTCCATGATTAAACTATTATGTTTCTGTAAGAGCCAAAAAAAATAAAAATAAAGGTCAATAAACACAGTGAAAACACTGCCATGATAAACATGCAATGGTTTCAAATCCGAGCTAAGGTGTTCCGGACAGTGTTCTTGGCACCATGTGGTGTGATGGCACTCTCAGTGAAGAGGCGGCACAGTGCAGTCACGTGACACAGCACAGCCTAGACCTGCCAGAAATGCCAAGTTCATTACCTGTTTGTCTTTAGATTCTTCTGTGTCCGTTGAGCATGCAGGAACCTTTCATCACTGCCAAATTTTTCACAACCCCGGCATTGTTCCCCAGCCCCATATAAATTGTAACCCACAGCTGAACCGCTCTATCCTAGTAGAGAGGCCTTGGCTTCTAGGGCTGGCTTCCTAGCCCAGCTCTCTTTCCTCCTACACACTGCCAGTCTAATTCCATTTGTCTCCTGCCCCACAGAGGCATCTCCTAACTGGTCTGTCCCACCCCCTCAGTCATTCCTCCATATTAACTGTCTGCAGCACCTTCTGCAGCATGGCGTGCAATCCAGCCCCACCCCTTCTCTACTACACCATTCTGTGTCCTATGGGGGGTGGTTTTTGGTGTTTTGTTTTGTGAGACAGGGTTTCTCATTGTAGCCTTGGCTATCCTAGAACTTTCTTTGTAGATCAGGTTGGCCTTGAACTCAGAGAGATCCACCTACCTCTACCTCCTGAATGCTGGGATTAAAGGTGTGCACCACTGCCACCTGGCTCTGTGTCCTTCTTATGTTTGCCTCTTTCATCCCTCTGAGAGCCCACTCTGTGACCCTCAATGTCCAGTAAGTCCTCTCCACACCACACCAACCTCTCTGCCCACTCCCATGCGTCACCCATCTGGCCTCTCCACCCTTCAAAGCTGCCAAGTTCTCCCTGTATCCCTCTGCTAGCTAATGTCTTCATGGAGGATGTTCACAGTCTCAGAACTTGTTACCTGTCATTCTGTATGCTTGCATGTGGTCCCTGCATGAGGCCCAGCTCTGCAAATACCTAATTCCACATGGGCTGTGGCATGCAGCCTCTGGCAGTGACACTCTCTGGGGTTTCCATGAACCCAGACCAGTTGTTGTCACCATCTACAGTCGTGGAGACCATCCATCCACGGTGCATGCTCAGGCAGCAGTAATCTTTTACTCTCTGTTGAAGTTCTTGTGTTGATACCAGGAGTTCCCAATCTAGAAGAGAATGAGTTGACCCCAGCATTCTTGAAGCCCTGAACACTAGAGTCAGTTCCATGCCCTATAAAAGGCCATATCGCTCGCTGGATGAGAGCTCTCAGGGCTCCTCTGTGCAAAACGTAGGCATGGGTCAGTCACACTTAAGGAGGAATGAGCCTCCTGCACACTGCAGACAAAGCCCTCTGTGCTCCCTCTCGGGGCCTGGCAGGCTACCAAAATCACTTTTTCTCAGCAGTCTTTCTTTTGTTGGAAAGGCTATTCAGAAATTATTAACCCCACAAGAGTGTTACCGGCAAGAAGAAATTGAGCTTTGACATATAGATTCTTGGGTTCAAATTCAGGATTATCATGTACTATGTGATCTCAGATATAAGAGATTATGTCTAGAATGTGATTGGTAAGATACAAACAGTCAGAGTTCTTGAGAGAACCAAATGAAATGCTCGTATTGGGTCTCAGTGAACAGAGGTGAATCGGAAATTGGCCCTTGGGTAAAGCAAGGTTCTGAACTGATGGTGTCATAGTAGCTCTTAGATTGACATCAGACTATTTCATCATTACAATCACTAGTATGGGGTTTTGTATATAAATGATCCATAACCTTCAGGAAGAGTATTAACCTGGCATTGTACCGGGCTTAAGCTATAAAGGGCAGATAGGAAGTGACTGACACACATTGTCCTGGTTCAGAAAAGGCACAAGGCCAAAGTTCATGAGGGTTACAAGATAAAAGAAGTAGGAGAAAGATCCATTAGAAACAAAAACAAACAAACAAAAAAGCAGCTGGGCTCTCAGCTTAGCTTCTGGCAGGGGACAGAGGGGCAATGTATAGTGAGTTTAAGAAAAAGCTTCTTCACAAATGTGTGGGAAACATGCAGAAAAATAAAAGACTCCTCAATGGCCTAGGGCTGGGAGGCTAGTTATGGCAGCCATTCCATAACCCCATCATGATGGCACCTGGCCTGAAGGGCAGAAGGAAGGAGCCAGAAGGTTCCGCTTGGTACTGGGTATGACTACTTAACAGGGCCTGCAACCCTTGGTTCCAAGAGAGCAACCACCCCAGTTCTAGAGAAGTAGCCAGGGGAACCAACACCATTCTGTCCTCTCTTGGGTTCACCCCAGTGGCCCAGTCCCACTAGAAGCCATAGGGCATGAAAGGCAATTGGCAGACCTATAATAGCTACCCTCCCATGGCCACACAGGGCTCAAAGCCAGCTAAGAAGAGAGGCAGGAGACAAGAGCAGTCAGTGTAGACACCAGCACAGGGAGCAAGATGTCCTTCCTCTGCCAATGCCACTGCTTGCGCCAAAGTGTCCTAAGACTTCAAGAGAAGGAGCCATTTGCAACACAAATGCGGTAAGATGCCACTCAAGAAATTACAAACATAGAAAGAAAAATGTTCCCAAATCATGAAGCATTTGTTGATAATGATTACCTGAGGGGGCCTAGAGGAATAATGTAAATAAACCATTTTTTAAATCATTCAAAATAACAGCACACATCTCTGAAAATCAGTGTGATTTCAAGATCACTTGGATTGTATAAAGGAGGTGATATCCGTTCTGAATCCCGACTTCCCTGTCTGGCAAATGTTTCATCTTGCTGAGATAGCATCTGCTCTAGTGAATGGTCAACCCCTGGCTCTTACCCAACGTTCACCAGATTCCACTGTAAATGAACAGAAAACACCCAGAAGCGTGTAAGCACCTTCAGCTCTGGGTAGTTCGCTGATTAAATTGTCATCCTGTAGTTCTTAAGGGAACGCTGAACTGAAATTGTTGAGTTTAAATCCATCCCTACCCCTTACTTGCTGTGTGTGTCTATAAGTAAATTGCCTGCTTTCTACACTAACTTCCCTTCTTTGATGATAATCAAGAGGGTGTGGAGTATTAATAAGACTTCTCATGGCGTTGTTGGGAATAGTCAGTCTAGGGGTTAGAGTGATGGCTCAGCGAAGAAGAGCTCTTGTTGCTCTCAGGAGGATCTGGGTTCAGTTCCCAGCACCCATGTGGTGTTTCAGAACCATCCTTAACTCCAGTTCTAGAGGATCTGATGCTTTCTTCTGACCTCTGAGGACACCAGACACTCACATTGTGCATATACATACATGCAGGCAAGATATTCATATGCGTAACATAAAATAAATCTTTTTTAAAATAATAAATCCATGTGTAGTTGCAAATTACTTGAAGTGATGTCCAGCACATTCCAAGTGATTATAAAGAGAGTAAAAAGAGCCTATTAACTCGCTAGGGTTTTCATAGCCAAGTATATTACCTGCTGAGTGTTTTGAACAACAGAGACGTGTTGCTTTACAGTTCTTGAGGCTTCAAGTCCAAAGTCAAGGTTTTACCACAGCAAGTTCCCTCTGATGATCTGAGACTCCACATGTCTCCTGGCTTGTGCCTAGCTGTCTTCTTGTTTCTCTTCAGATCTTCCAACTGTGTGTGTGTGTGTGTGTCCATATATCCGTGTCCAGATTGCTCCTTCTGGTAAGGACACAAGGCACACTGGATTAGGACCACCCTTGTGGCCTCATTTTAACTTGATTATCTGTATGAAGGCTATCTACAAATCAGGCCGTGTTCTGAGAAACCAGGTCTTGAGATCTCCAAGTCTGAATCAGGATGGAGGATACAAATCAATCCCAGTACCATGACTGTTGGGAAAAGCCCCTCAAAAGGAAGTATTCACTGTGGGTAGGTCTCTCCAAACTCCAAGCCCCCAGAGCTGGTGTAAGATGCTGGCAGGTAATATGAAATACTAGTGTCACCTAAGTCCTCTCTCCAGTTTTGATGTTTAAACACTTGCTTTGCCATTCCTGACCAGAAAGGGAGTCATCTTGGGCTAGAAATAGTGCTCAGTTGGCAGTGTGAGTGCATATAGTGATGCTATACACAATAGGCTCTGGCTTGGATCCCCTGTATAAATTGGGGGTGGAAGCCTACACCTTAATTACAATACTCAAGAGGTAGAGGAAGGAGGATCAAAGGTTCAAGGTCATCCTCAGCTACACAACCACCAAGGCCAGCCTGAGCTACCTGTGATTCTGTCTTAGGAAAGAAAGAGGAGTGGGTACCTCATACAAAGAAGGACCAGAGGTGGTTTAGCATGCTCACACACAGTTTGCTGAACACACATGACACACTCACTCAGGACATTATTCAACTGTGGTATTCCGTAGTGTAAGGGAACTGACAGACATGGTCTTGGTTTTCAGTTTGCCTAGCTCCTGGTAATGCCAAAAAGGAAATCAAAACTGGATGATGTATGCACTCAAAAATTATTTGTTAAAAGCTAGGTCTGCACCAAGCATGATTCTGGTAACAGACAATAAATAAAGCCAGTGTGGCTCACTTTCATGGACTATACAGGTAAGCACAATAAGGCCCTGGTGGCCAACATGCAGTGTTTGCTCTGACTGAATGTTTAATAAATTTGAATTATTAGGTAACTCAAAATTGGGATTTCTAGTTTATCTTTAAAACAAAAGTAGAACCTGAGTGGTGATGGTGCACACTTTTAATCCCAGCGCTCAGGAGGCAGAGACATGGATATCTCTGAGTTCAAGGCCAGCCTGGTCTACAGAACAAGTTCCAGGACTGCCAGTGACACATAGAGAAACCCTGTTAAAAAAAAAAAAAGAATCTAGAAGATCTAGATCTGTCCCACACTCTGCAGCACGACCACAGTCATAGGATTTATACTGTAAGCATGCTGTATGTATAAAAGTTTCTTTAGCCACAGTCACCCCCAATCCCCATAGTTGCCCCCGCTTCTTATTACTTGACAAAAATTTCTATGTTATGTTGCCACTATGGCACTTGAATTATAACCCAGTCTAGTAAATGATCCATATAGCATCGTATGTGGAGAAGCACATCTTCGCTTGTAAAGTCACAGTTTCTTCATGATGCTTACGGGAGAGTGTCCTGCCTGGAGTTGGTAGCCGATCAGCCTATCTCCTACTACCAGGTATTAAAGTCCTTGAAGGGAACAGACCCCACTGTGGTCCTTATTTCCTTAGCTGACCTATCCCAGGGGGTGGATTTCTTATCCTGATAGATGCATTTGAACATAGGCAGGGTACCCTGTCTCCTGGAGGTCAGATTTTGCTTCCAGGGAACGTGGTAATAGAAAATAGAACCCAGAGCAAAGGAGACTATTTTGGATCAATGGTCCCCAGTGCTTGAAACAAGGTATCCTTCGAGTCTTGTTTCATGGCCGTTCCATTTTTGGTGTGACATAGAAAACACGCCCAGTCCATCTGAGGACATCCTGTCACAGTACGAGCTCTGTGTCAGCTCAGGAGGACAACTGTCGGGAGCAAGTGCTGGGAGAAACAGGGATCTCCCATAGCTATCTGGGGCCTTTCTAGAATACAACTTCCTCCCACCCCCCCTGAGGAAGATCACAGAAAGCAAAGCATAGGGCCTGTTACACACAGCAGCTCGAAAGACAGCTAAGGATGAATTGGTTAATGGAAAGCCCATGTTCTCTGCAAAGCCCTTCAATAAAGATACGTAACTGTGTCCTTTCTTAGTTGAATTCTTCCATCCTCAACCACCGAAATGGCCTATCAAGGAAGGAGAGGCATCGAGGGGGGCTGGCCTCGGGCTCAGGAGGAGGCATGGAGCACTGTGAGCTGCTGACACCCAAATGTGAAGTAGACGTTGTTGGGCAGAGTCATCATTTTCAATAGCTGAGATACCAGTGAAGAAAGAACTTTACAGAGACACAGGAAAGAATCTTGACTTCAAGTTCAGTAACCTCTGTTGTCCAGGGTATCCCTAAGTGCTAGTAAATACTTGTGGCATATGTGTTCCAGGCTGTGTAGACTCCAAGAGATGAGAGCCATGCTCTGCGGAACCCTGGTTAGGCTTTGCCTCCAGACACATCATATTCAGCAAGGGCAGTGGCCAAACTGTGAGGATGCAAAACCTGCTAGGGAGTAGGAAGACCTAGGCTCAGCATCACGTATTGGTCCATGTCTGCCTGAGAGTACAGTTAACCCCTCAGATATTTCAGTGGAGCACACGCCAGTCGAAGGGCACACGCAGGCTCCCCTGTTGCTGTGGGTTGCTGGGGCAGGATCCTGCTCCAGCCCCTCCTGACCACCCCCACTCCACCCTGGCAGAATCTTCCAGAGCTGCTTCCTTGCATCTGCTTGATTTTTGTGCAAAGCGAAGGTCTTTCTCCGTGGGCTGCCATCACTTGCCCTCAGCAGTAGAGCCAATGAGGTAGCTGCTTTGAGTAGTCTAATGACACAGTTGATCTATTTTAAGCACCTGAAGCATACTCCACCAAGTGCCAATCTTCCCGCTGCGAGCCACTCTCAGCATTCAGGAGCAGGGGGGCTGCCTGAGGTCTGCTCCTGCATTTTAAGATCCGGGAAACCACCTAGGAATCCTGGCCCTGCTGTCCAAAGGGAGACGAAGGTATCCAATGAATTATGGTATTTTCACAGTCAAAATGGAAGCCTTGCCTCTGATGTTAGGATTATGTGGCACTGGCACCTCAGGTGACCGTAAATCCCCCTTTCAAAGGGCACACACAGCTGGGACTGCCACACACATAAGAGGAGACCTAGGAGGCAGCTTTTCTGGAACAATGAGAAGCCCAACCTCCATCAGAGATGCTTCCTCCTCCCCCTCCTCCCAACGAAGAGGTCTTCTTTCCTAACCGCAGCCTGAGTGTTTTCTGCTCATTACTTTATTGAATCCTTACAAGGCTGCCCTGAGTTCTGTCTCTAAGGCAGGTCCCACGTTATGATGTATTCTCGCCATTCTGCACAGACAGACCTAGCACAATCCATAATGCTTATGTTCATTAGCTCATTGACTTCCTTTCTGTCTCTTGTCCCCTTTGAGAACTCCCATGATAGCTAGGTGACAGACCTCGCCTGCTTTGTTCTGCTTGATCCTGGGCTCCTAATTCAATCTTAGAGAGGTACTGCTTGTACCAGCATATGCAGGACACAGGTTCATGGCTTCCCCTGTGCTAACCCCCTGAGCCCTCGCAAAAATCCTGCATGGTAGATACCGTATATTATACTTAATTCACAGAAAAAGAAACCGGCTCAGACAGTAAACAAACAGCTGGCTCCAAACTCCGGTTTGAAACGGGCCACAGAGACTTGAGTGAATATATGAAAAGATCAATTTAATATCCTTATTTTACATGAAAAGAAACTGAAGTTCACAAATAAATCACCTGGGCAAGGTTCCACAAGCAGGGAAGCAGCCGTGCACGTGTCAAACCATGTCCATCTGCCTGAGGCCACATTTCCTGCCTTCCTGTCCTTTCTCTGCACCATCTTTCCCTGTCTTCTGCGATGGAAGCCCCAGGGAACGCATGGATTGGAGGTCAGTCTTGCAGTTGGATGTCCCCGGACTATTTATTTGCTCATTCACTCAGACAATGAACAAATCCCCAACCTATATGGCAGTGATGTTTCAGGCAGCTGAGATACCCAGGACAGAGATCCCAACCAAAGTTCATTTTCACCCTGCGTCTCCAAGGCACAGGCACTGGGGACTGTGCTGTGAGGGAACCCTTCAGGTACAGAGAAACGAGAGGTGTGAAGGCAAACCAAAGTGCTCTGAAAGGCCTTGGAAGGGACCATTCAATCTAGACTTCAAGGAGATGAACAAATTTGTGTTAGATCATGGGGAAGGGACAACATGGCTTATTTAGTTATTCCAATTGGCAAGCATCCCACAACCCCTTATTGTACAGCTCCTGAGTCCTGAGCCTTTGATTGGAAACTGGGCTGTAGAACAACATCAAAGGCCATGAGCATCTGGGGAAGAGTCAGGGGCACCAGCAGTTGTGTGCATGCAGTAGGAGACCTGAGTTGATACATAGGGTGAAATAAGGCTGGAGGGCTGGTGAGGATCGTGTCCTTGAGAGTTTCGGGTGCCAGTTAAGGAGTATGTGTTACAGTTTACAGTCAGGGCGGAGACACGAGAGGGTTTGAGCTGAGTAGTGACCCGACGAAGGCTGTGCATTATTTAGGAAGAACTCGTGGCAACACCTAACGGATAACACTGCCTAGTCCAGGGGGTTGGCAACATGCAGTGGTACAGCGGCTTTTGAGAGGGTGAGCTTGGGACTGTAGAGAGGTCGTGGCACGGTTGCTCACCAGGCATTACTGTCTGTATCACTTGTGCCCAGCAGTGGATCTGATATCTGATTCTGCTGTCTGACACTATGCAAATTGAGAAACTTTAAAAACTAGGTCACCAACCCAGTCAAGAAAGGTAGATAGATGGTAGTGAGTGCTTAAGCTACACCGTCAGACAGGTAGCTCGGGTTCAGATTCCAGCGGCACTCTGCTGGAGGGCCACACGTCACCTGCCCTGGCTCGCTTTATCTCTCCCTGCCCACTCGTCAATTTCCTCTCTAGAGAGGAGCAAGAGGGGAGTGAAAGAATGGGTGTGAAATGCTTAGCATAGTGCCCAGCACATGGAAAACACTCCAAAAGATAGTGAGAAAGTGATGAAATATAATTGAATGTGTTGGGAGAAGTCCCGTTAAATATGTGAAGTAATCATCACATTGTACGAGCTATTGTGGCACTGTCATGCCTTCATCGTTCACTTTCTTGGGAAACGGGATCAGAAGCATGTATTAATAACACAGGACTTAATTGTTAGCTAGTAACTAGGGACTTTGCTGTGGGAACTCCTTCAGCCAATAGCCTTTAAGATACCAGCCCACTTTGGGCGTGGTCTCTGCAGAGGAAAAGCATGTGCACTGGGAACTGGAGCGGAATCCAGCAGCCAAGCGATTCCAGTTCCCAGTGCATGCAGAGGATAGCAGATCGCTACCCTTACTGTGCGTTTATCCCCCAGATAAATAAACCTTTGTTATACTCCATTTTTGGGCTACTGTGGAACTCTTTTGTGCGCCAACAGGACTTTATTACATGTTAGATCCAATTCTGAACACTCCCTGTAAATAGTTTTTTTTAATTGTAGCCATGAGTCAGTGGTCACATTATTTGGGGGGGGAATTAGTTTTGGTTTTTGAAGACAGGGTTTCTCTGTGTGTACCCCTGGCTGTCCTGGAACTCACTCTGTAGACCAGGCTGGCCTTGAACTCACAAGATCTGCTTGCCTTTGCCTCCTGAGTGTATGCCACGACCACCTAGTGTCACGTCAATTTTTAAGGTGAATTATTCATTTCATTAAGGTTACTAAATTGAGATGCTATAGTAACACCAGTGGCCATTTTATCTAGCAAAAGCGGGAAAAATGAAATCATAGCTGTGATCATATAGAAAAATCCATGAGTCCATCCATACCTGAAGCCAAAGCTACCTCCCACCCCAGACCTCCTTGTTATAAGAACCAACAAATTCTATTTTTGCTTCAGCTGCTTTCAGCTGGGTTCCTGTAATCTACACCTGTGCAGATTCCAAACAAAAGAAGGGGGTTATAAGCCATGTGCTTCACTCTTACAGACTTTCTCATTCATCGCGCTCCTAGCCATCTTTAGGATAAAACCCTCTTCCATACAAACCCTTCTCATCCTCTTCTGACGTGGCTTTTTGCTTTCTGCTAAAGTCTATTTCATTTGAATACTTTGATTCAGACATCTTTGTGGCTGCAACCCATTTTCTGTAGGTCAGTGTGGTTTGCTAGTGCATTCCTTAGCATCCCCCTTAAATCCAAAGCTCTTTGAGGACGGGAGTCATGTGTTGCTCAGCTGTGCATACACTTGCTCCCCGTCTGCAGCCCCAGACCATGGGGGGACCAGGGAATAGCTTCCAGAGCTTATGAGAATGCCTGTGCGTGCTGGACTTCAGACACATGGCATCTGCCAGTGCTTGTGTTGGGGGAAACTCAGCTTGACAGAAAGCTACCAGCAGATCCGACATAGATAAGAATACTAGCACAGAGAGCTTCAGAAATGGCCTTGACGTTCAAAAGGAGGCCTCAGGTTACCTGCATGTGGCTGCATAGATGCGTGTGGTTGGAGACTTGAAACTTGTATGCACAATATCCACAATAAACAGTTTTTTAAAAACCTGGATATATATATGGTGGCACACGCCTTTAATCTTAGCATTTGGGAGCAGAGGCAGGTGGATCTCTGTGAATTAGAGGCCAGCCTGATCTACATAGTGAGTTCCTTGACAGCCAGAGTTACCTGAGACCCTGTTTCTTAGTCACTGATCTATTGCTGCGAAGAGACATCATGACCAAGGCAAATATTATAAAAGAAGCATATAATCGGGGGCTTGCTTACAATTTCAGAGGCTTAGTTCTTTATCGTCATGGCAGGGAGCGTAGCAGCACACAGGCAGGTGCTGGAACAGGACCTAAGAACTACATCCTAATCCATAAGCAAGAGAGGAAGATCTGGGATTAGCATAGGTTTTTGAAACCTCAAAGTCCACCCCCATGACATACTTCCTCCAACAAGGCCACACCACCTAACCTTCTAATCCTATCAAAAAGTTCCACTCCCTGGTGACTAAGCATTCAAGTATATGAGCCTATGGGGGGTTATTCTTATTCAAACCACCACACCCTGTCTTAAAATAAATGTTAAAAAGTAAAATTAGAGGATGTGAGAGACACAAAGACTGAAAGATAAGAAATAAAATTAAATTCAAGGAGTCCTTACAGCTGACAAGTCCATCCATTCCTGCTGCTATTATTGCACAACCTCTGTTAACCAATGTGTAAAACTTAATTGAATTTATACCACAGCCCTGAAGAAGATAGATAAAAGCTAAAATCATAAGACTTCTCAAGAAAGTATAGGTTAAGTATCTTATGACTCTGAAGTAGGCAGTGACTTCCTTGACCACTAAAATCAGTAAAAACAGGTAATAACCCACACAACACACCCCAAAAGAATAAAGATAAGTGGCCAACAGACCCTAAAAAGTGACTCAACATCATCGGTTTCTGATGAAATACAGTTTAAAAGGTCCATGTCCACCCGCCCAGGCGACTGGCCTCTCTCATATGTTACTGGTGGAAATGCAAATGACAATAACTTTAGAGGACTGCATGAGGGTGTCATAAAAATTCAGACCATACCTACCTGTGATCCAGCAACACCTTTCTTAGCTGTGGGCTCATGAGAGATGAAAACACAGATCTGCAGGAAGATTTATGCAAGAATGTTCCTGGCATCTCCTTCGTAATAGCCCAAAGCTAAAAGCAACCCAAACATTTGCACACAGTTAGATAAGCAGATCGGGATCCATTTATACAATAGATTATCACTTGCTAAGAAAAAGTCACAACCTGATGATACAAGCCGCAACATGAATTAGTGGTAGAAACTGGTGAATAGGGAAGTCGGATATAAAAGTATAAATTGTCTGCTTCCATTTATGTGAAGTTCAAGAGCAGACAGAATGAATCGTGGTAGGCAGAAATCATAACAGGGAACCGGCAAGATTAATCAACATAGGCAGAAATCATAAGAGATGTCACAACCAGTAAAATGCTTGCCACGCAGCCTGAAGACTTGAGTTTAGAGATCAGCACTCGTGTTTTTAAAAAGGAAGAAAGAAAAGCCAGACACCACCGTATACACAGTTCTAATCCTGGCATTGGACAGGCAGAGATAGGAGGATCCCTGGGACTCAATGAACAGCCAGTCTAACCAAATCGGTGAGCTCTGGCCACAGTGAGAGAGCCTGTCTAAAAAAACTAAGGTGGATAGCAATAGAGGAAGACACCAACATCAACTTTTGATATTTGCACTCTGTGTACACACATGTGCATGTTTGCCTGCGTGCGTATGCATGCACATCCATGAACACATGCCCGCAAAACAACATGCACATAAAAAAATCATAATGGAGTTTGCTTTTGATCAGGAAAACAGTGACTAATTGCAAAAGGTCCCACAACAAATTATCAGCAGAGATGGAAATGTCCCTTACCTTGATCACGGCTTTGTTTGCTTATTTACCAAAACTCTTGGTAAGAACTATGTGTTTAGAAATAATAAACTGTGCACAGTTTCAGTGTGGCACATGGTTATCCCCTTAGAATCTGATCTTAAAAACAGAACTGACTTCTGATCTCAGCTATCCTACTGAGCCTGAAGCCTCTGAGGCTGCTCCTTTCATCAGGCCCAGCCTGTCGGCCTGCTTGTCCTAAAGGGCTAGATCAACCAGAACACATGTACAAGTATTATTGGTGGATAGGCACACCTTGAAGCACTGTATATTTCAAGAGCCACCTCTCCAATATATTTGTACTGCTCTCCGTGGCCCTGACACCCTAATCATACTGGCCTCCTAGACGAGAGCATGTCCCCTCCAGCCTCAGGTCCCTTCCGTGAGACTTTCCTCCAGCAGTTGTGTTCCAGCCCCTGGCCAACAGCTGACCCCCTCCCATCTTTGTAGTCAAGCTGGAGTACTTCCCCTCCCCCATTCCTCATTTCCTTCATTCCACTCCCCTCATTTTGTAAACCATCTGCTTAATTACTTACTGTAGCTCTTTCTCCTGTAATCATCAACTCCCCGTGCCCAGGAAACACAACCATTTCCCCAGTTCCCGGCACATAGAAATCACCCAGTTAATACTGATAAGTAATGACTTTTGTCAATGTGCCTGAGCCTTAGTGCATGGACTGTGGGATCCAACTGTGCTCAGAACTTCCTGCTTGGGGACAGGTCCTCACTGGGGTTTCATGGGTGCCAGAAAAAGTGACACCAGAATAAATGTCACTTGAGAAAAGCTTTTCATGTCTGCCAGGGGACTCTGAGAACTCTTTAGGACCCCTTGACCTTGGGAAGGCTGAGACACTTTCCATGGATGACTGTGCTATATGTCTCCTCTATTGGCCTATGGCCTGGAAGGCCTACATGTGGCCACAGGTGAAGAGTCTAAAGCACAAAGAGACTGGCCATGTATGACCCGGGGATGGTCCCCATCTCTAGTCATTCTGCCTCCCAATCCTGGCAATGGGCCAGAAGTAAGTGGTAGTGGCAGGAATCTATGTCCATATTTATGTTTTTACCCAGGACCTTTTTCTTTTCTTTTCTTTTCTTTTTGTTGTTTTTATTTGTTGTTGTTTTTGTTTGTTTGTTTTTAAGACAAGGTTTCAAGATTTCTCTGTGTTACAGCCCTAACTGGGAACTAGCTCTGTAGACCAGGCTGGCCTTGAACTCACAGAGATCCACCTGCCTCTGCCTCCCAAGTGCTGGGATTAAAGGCCTGCACCACCACTGGCTGGCTATCCAGGACCTCTGGCCAATCATGGGGCTCACCACCCTCATCTCTTCACACTCTGTATCTGGTCATCAGACCACCTTTCTTCTTGTGTTGTCTGGATCTGACGCCACCGCCCTCCCTGAGCCTCTTTCTCCCCTTGACAAAAAACAGGCCCAGAGAGTACCTGCAAAGCCAGAGCAGCTGGGCATCGACCACAGCTAACCTGCCCAGGATGCCCTCAGATGCCTTCAATCCTGCGACTCCAATGAACGTGTTGTTTTAGATGACCTCAGCATCTGTGACATCAGCACTATGGGGGAAAGACTCCGTAGCTGGTAGCAAAGTCCACAGCTGGGTGTGAACATAAATAATGCTTTAGAGAACCTCCAAGGGCTTTGGACTAGAGGAGCAGCTCACCCTCTTTCCACCCGCCTGCCCCGTAGCCACAATTCCACTTGTCTTCGTGGCTGTCTCCCCTGAAATGCTTATTATTCCTAATACATATTGTCAATCAACCATTTTGGGGAGTGTAATTTGGGAGTTCTCTGTTACTCTTCTGAGAGTCTGTCCTGTGCCAGTGAGTTTGGGCCTCTGGACTACATGTTAATTATTGTACCAGAACTCCTGGAGTTGACCCAGGACAGGATGCCTCTTTGGCTAGCAGGGAGGCTTTTGCTTTGGCTATGAATCTAGTTTAGAGAGGCAGAGCAAGTGAATGTATTTGGGTGCTTTAGTGATGTGATCCCCTTTCTTGTCTGAACAATCCACTTAGCTGGGGTTTGAGAAACAAGCGATGATGAATTTCTTGGGCTTTGTTGACCTTAATATTGCCAATAATCAGCTTTGCTACTACCAACAGTGCTAGGAAAATTCTCCGTTTTACAGGGCAGGATGACAGGAAGATATCTACCTAAATGTATATTTTATGTAGGAAGATAGCTGGCTAAATGTACGAGGGCTGGGCTGGCATCAGGCATATTGCTTCAGAACCCTACACCTCAGTCTGCTCAGCCATCATCTCCTTACTGCTCTTTGGGCCAGAGATGATCACATGGCATAAAACATAAAGCCTTGAGTTGACCTTCGTCTGCTAGATATTAAGCAGATACCTTCTTCCCTTGGCTGCTTGGGAGAAAGAGAAGTCAGCAAAGATCTGAATTGATTTTTTTTTATTAGTTCTGGTTATTGGTAGTGTTTCTCCTACCCATTAAAGTCTAGAACAACTCTTCCCCCAAGCTGAGCACAAAGCAAACCCAATTTTACATTTGGTTACAGGTGAATGGACCAAGTGGGGAAGAGTCAGTCCACTGCGGATCCCTGTCATTACACACCACTGCCCTCATTCCAATTATTTCTGGGCCATGCCGCCTGCTCACACATCCCAGTGTCTCATTTGGAAAGCATGGTGTCTCTACCTAACTGATAACAAAATGGTCTCAGGATGGTACCCATAGGGTGGAGGCTTAGCTGCTTCCCTTTGCATCTCTAAGGGCAGCGAGCTAGCCAGAGCAAAAAGAAAGAGCCTTTTCATCATGTCTGTCAGAGCAGGTGACTTGTCTCGGCAGGCAGGCTCAGAATGTCACCCATCAGCTCCTTTTCCAGCTCCCAGGTAAATGGTGTTGTCCCTGTCCTCTTGCTTGTGCTCCTGGTTCTTGGCAGCTGCTCCTGAGACCATTGTCACAGGCCGTTGAGTGGGTTAGGTGTGACCTCGACCTGCTGAAAGCTGGCAGCCCCTGTGTGTTCTGAATGTGGATCCAGGTAACCCAGAAGCACCTCCGTCACGCCTCTTTGGGAGTGAGGATCTGCCAGTGTGCAGAGGAAGCCCGATGCAAGGAAAGGAAAGAAGGAAGACCAGGGTGGGTGGCGGATGAAACCTGTCTGAGATGAAGATAAGGAGGCCAACAAGAGCCAGGAGTCAGATCAACATATCCTTTAGGCTATGGCAAGGTGATCTAGCTGTGTCTCAGGGTAGAGTGAAGCCACTGGGGAGGAGTCAGTGCCCCTAGATGGGAGTCTGAGGTGAGTATCTTTGGATTTGGATTTTGAAAGCATCAGTTTGGCTGCTGTGCAGAGAATGAGTTGGGAGGGGCCAGTTAGGACTTGGGATCCCCCAGGCTGGGGATGGGGCTGAAGGTAGATGGGGTAAATGCCTCCTATTCCAGGGCCATTGAATGGTTTGATTCCCTGGTAGTTTTTTTTTAAGATTTTATTCATCTTTATTTTGTGTGTGAGTGTTTTGTCAATGTGTGTGTTTGTGTATTTATTTTGTCAATGTGTGTCTGTGCCTATTGCTTAGCAAAGTTAGAAAAGGGCATTAGATTCCCTAAAACTGTAGTTACAGTTGGGTTGTAAGGTTGTAAGCTACTCTGTGTTGTGAGGCTCCGAACTGAAGCCAGGTCCTCTGCCACAGCCATTCCTCCAGGCCACCCTAGCAGCTTTTGTACCATCCACTTAAGGTGATTATTTGGTCTCTATTAAATAGTTTACTAGAGCTGTCTTAATGTGCTACTGCATCCTGGGTGGTGCAAACAACTGAAGGTTATTTCCTCACAAACGTTAACATAGAAGTCTAAGGATGGGGTCAGGCAGGTATGGTTGCTATTGAGACCCCTCTATGTGATCTGCCAGGTGACTGTTGTCACACATGTGTTCATAATTCTTTGTGAAGCCGCTGTCTTCACCTCCTCCAGTAAGAATACTGGTCATGTTGGATTAGAGTCCACGTCATGACTTCATTTTAGCTTAATCTTCTCTTTAAAAGTCTGAGATGCTGGTGGTTAGGACTTCAGTCTCTAAATTGGGTTGGGGTCATGAGTCAGCCCATTGGCAGTTCCTCCTGATGGAGAGAGCCTTTAGTATGTGTGTCCTCCCTCCCCATTCCTGGTACCACTCCTGCAAAGTGAAGGTCCTATAACACGTTGATGGATTTCATTTGGGTTTTGGTCTTCCACCCGAATGGTGGAGTGATTGTTATTATAACCACGGGGATTTCCTGTGCTGGTTACTTCTTGGGAACAAATCTGTTGCATTTTACTTTTTCTGTGGCCTCAAGAAACACCTGCTATCGGAAGCAGCTGTCAAGTTCATCCTGAGGGGGGAAAGAAATCTTTACCTCCTCATCTCGCCTGTGGCTTGTTTGGTGTATGACCAAGGAACACTCCAGGTCTACACACGTTGCCTCCTCAAATGACTTAGAATCAGATGGCAAGATGAAACACACGCACAAGCCACGGTCCTGCGTGTGAGCTGTGTCGGGGTTTTCAAAGTATAATCTTCAGAGTCACCGAGTAGCATCGTGGAGGGATTGGCTAGAGAAAAGGCAGGTTCTCAGCCCTCATTGAAGAGCAGCTGAACCAGAAACCACAGGGTGGAGCCCAGCAATCCGAGTTTTGACAAGACATCTAGGAGTTTAGATGCCTGCTCAAGTCTGACAGCACAGCTTAGCCCGGAGAAACCCATGCCATGAGATTTCAAAGAAAAGTAGCTCATATGTGGAGTGGGGGATGAAAGGAAACCCAGAGACTATTTCTAGAAATGTGGTACATATGAGAAAGGCCTCGAAGAGTGGGTAGGATTTTTATATTTATATGTAGAAGATCATATTTACTACAGTTGCCATCTGCATGTTTATATATTTCTTTTTACAAAAGTAATTAGCAGCCTGGACTCTAACGGGAAAGCTCTGCTAGCTGTCCCTTCCCTGCATTTTTACTGGCTCACTATGAATGGAGGCTTCCACCAGCATATGCTCAGTGACAGAAGTGGCAGTTGCAGTTGGGGGTACTTGGCTGGAGGCTTGCCAAGTTCCAAACACAGCTTGAACTGGGTGTAGGGGCTCTAGCCCTATATCTGAGACAAAGTAGTTCAAAGCATCTTTGAATCTCACAGTGGGAAGGAGCTTCCAACGTTATCTAGTCATTTAACCCAGCTAGATAACCTCTGAGTTGGCCTTGAAGGATGGGTGGCACCAGGACACAGTATAGATGCATAACAATTTTATAAGGACCACTGAAGTACTCTGTAGAACAGTGGACAAACTCTGGCCTGCAGACCAGGTTCAGATCTACCTCCTGGCTTTGCAGGCACTGTTTGCTTGGAATACAGTCACGTCTGCCCACTGATACTTTGGGCCATGGCTCTTTTGTCCTCTAACAGTGCAATTTCTTAATCCTCTGGTCCCTGGTCATTCACACAGCTTAACTCTCCAGACTTCACCACCCCGTCCTTTCTGCTCCACCCAATCCTCTCTGCAGAAGGCAGGTGTCTGTCTCCAACTGTCTTGTGAACACTAGACTTGAAGTCAAAAGTCCTGAGTTTGCCACTAAACAGAGAAAATATGAGATGACAGGATATTGTGGAAATCAAAACAAAATTCTGAATGAATATAAGGGGTTGCTTTTATCCTCTTAGAATCAAAGCATATTTAAGCTGGCAGAGGGCCAACTGTCATCCCATCCTCATAGTGTAAGAAAAAAATCCATAAACCTGTTTTAGTTGGCTCATACTATATTCTTTTTTATTTTTGTTTGTTTGGTATTTGAGCCAAAATTTAAAAAAAAAGAAGAAGGGGAGGAGGAAGAGGAGGAGGAGGAGGAGGAGGAGGAGGAGGAAGAGGAAGAGGAAGAAGAAGCAGCAGCAGCAGCAGCAGCAGCAGCAGCAGCTGGGAGTTTTACTTTAAAATCCAAGTTTCCAATTTCACTGAGCTGTGTCCCTACAGGGCAGGAACCAGTTAAAACCAAGTAGGGGCATGCCTTTAGGACAACAACCTGCTGCTCCCTTTATCTCGGCCTAGCCACATCACTCATGTGTCCCCATTAGCACTGAGTTCACGCTTCTTGACTTGATAGAATCATGCATCTGATTCCCAACAATCTGGCTTCTCACCCTGTCAACATTATAGTCTCCCAGCCTCAACTACATGTAGGAATCACACAGCCCTGAGAGGGCACCCATGTCTTCACAGGGCATCTCTGTCTTGGGGTCAGTTTTCTCTCTATGACCAACCTACTTAGTATGCCAAAATAGCTAAGTGACTTACCACAGTTCTTTGGAACATTGGAGGGTTGGAAACAAAGCACTCAAGATGTCTATCGTTTTTGCCCTCACCTGATGGGAATATGTTTGTTTCCACTATCCTTCTTTACTCATGAATCCCCAACTTGATTTAAGATGGAGCTCATTTTAAAAGGGTTTTGATATCAAGCTGAAATCTCAACTGCCACATTCTCTTTCATTTTTCTTTCATTTTATTTTGGCTTTGTTTTTGGTTTGAGTGGGATTTTGTTGGTTTTCAGTTTGTTTTAATTTGTGTTTGTTTGTTTTTGTTTGTTCGTTTTGAGCAGGGTCTCACTATTTAGCTCTGGCCATTCTGGAACTCAGTATGAAGATCAGGCTGGCCTCAAACTTACAGAGATTGCCCCCCTCTGTCTCCCAAGTGCTGAGACTAAAGGCATGCACCACTATACCAACTAACTTTCACATTCTAAAGAACAAGAATGAGCACACTTTTCTATAGTGAGCCATATGATAAATACCTTGGACTTTGCAGGTCACATGGTCTCTGCTGCTATTGTAATCTGAAAGCCAGCATAAACGATGCACCAGTGATTAAACATGGTTATTGTGATATTCATCTTGAGGTCAACTTTATTGGACTTAGAGAAGCCTAGATTAATAAAACGCACCACTAGGTATGTTTGTAAGAGGATTTCCAGAGAGGGTTTAGTAAGAGTGAAAGACCCACCCTGACTGTGAGCCACACCATCCGATAAATGGGATGAAGAAGCCAGACACATATTGCTTCCTGACTACCAGGAGGCAATCAGCTTCCTCCACCACAGGCTTTGGCTGCCAAAATCGTCTACCTCTACAAGCACACAAGCAAGGGACTGAGCAAACCATGCACCCAAACCCCTGAAATCATAAGCCTCAAACAAGCCCTTCCTTCCTTAAGGTGTGTTAGGCAGTGTTTTGCATAAGCAATAAATGGTCTGATTTGTGTAGCTGTGTCCCATGAAACTGCTCACAAAGACAGACAGGAGTTGGCTTCATGCTGTGGAATCATTCAGTAGGTCCACAAAGTACAGGTTTGGGGCAGCATCCCAGTGCAACCCAGCTTCTATGGATTAATGGATTAACTTGGATGGAGCATTTCCAAATAGCTTGCCATGATTCCTTTGTGGGATTTTATCCCTCTAGCATCAAGACTCATATAGTGTTACCCATTCAAAGATGTTGCAGGATCCCTGAGAGTCCCTGAGGCCTTCTGAGAAGTCCAGAAAATCGGCATGATTTGTAAACTGACCTTAAGTTATTTTCTTCCCCATCCCCTCCTGAGTCCACAGTAGAGGTTTCCAGAGGGAATGTGTGGTGTGATCACCATTCTGGCAGCTAATGAAATCTGTGCTTCTGTACTTCTGGTTTTTTATCATTCCTCAGGTATGATTGCTCATATGATAAGTATTTATATATACAACTGATACGGACAAATGCTCTTTGGCATTCATGGGAAAGTTTAATTGTACAGAGAAGTCCAGGAACCTAAACTTTCCAGAACTGCTGCCATGGTAGGAGTCTCACTACACTTTCCCTAGGCTGCAAAGCTCCACTCCATGTATGGTGTGACCTTCCAGGTGCCCTCAACAAGAGCATCACCTTCTCCTAGGCAGGAGCTAGGCTGATCACTGTGTTTCATGTTTGCACATAGTTGCGTACTATGTAGGCTTGTCTTATTTTTTAAATCTTTATTGTACGTTACCATGTTCCAGGTTTTATGCTTGGCATTGAGACTAGAGAGCCTAGCTCAAAAGTTCCCTCTGCCTTTGGTATTGGAGAAGAGTCTTTTGGGAGACCTAGAGAGCAAACAAATAATTATCCGAGTACCTGCTGAGAATACCATCAAGAAAGAGTTCCTAGGACTATGAGAACTGATGGCACAGTTTACCTTGCTGAGGGGAGTCGGTGGACAGCATTGGCCCTGAGAATTGTGGGATGGAGTTCTATCTAAAACAGGATTTATTAACTTTGACACTTACAAACATCTTAGACCAGATGGTTCCATGTTGAGAGGAGAAGAATTGCCCTGTGCATTATAGGATGGTTACTAGTGCTAGGTGTCAATAACATACCAGCACACATCACAGTTATGATAACCAAACATGTCACCTGGCATTGCCAAATAACCCTGGCTGGGGGTTGTCCCTAGTTTAGAACTGGTGATCTAGAAGAGGGTGATGGTAGGAAGGCCACTGTGCTAAGTGATGCTCACAGCTGAAATGGAGCTAGCAGCAATGGAGAGGAGGCTGATAGGGAGATTGTCTATCTGCATGCCGCTTGACAGTGGATAGACAATGGGGTAGATCAGGAAGTGCAAGGGATGACTTTCACTTGCATGAATGCCACTAACAGGCTGACTATGAGGCCTCAAGGTCCAGGACTTACCATACATGGCAGTGAGGGGAGACACCTTTGCTCTTCTTGCTACCAGCAGAACGACCTGAGTTGTTCATCTTTGCCTGGTAAGGGGTAGCTACAATCACAAACCCAAAATACTCTTCTTAAAAGAAATGACAGCTTTATGGATATAGGTATAAGTCATTAGAAGTCAGTTTAATACCATGTAAGTTTAGCAAAGTAATAGTAGTAGATTCTCCCTTTGAAGCTTTAACCTGTCTAGACCCGGGTTCTCAGTGCATCTCTCAACCCTCCCCAGGAAAACTTCCTTTAGCAGATGGAGGCCAACACAGAGACCTGCAACTGGTCAAGAATAAGACCAAGAATAAGAGTGTCATTCTGAGCCCTCAGTAGGACATCCATATCATACCTCCCACCTCCAGGGCTCGAAGATCACTGCAGAAGAGGGAAAGGAAAGAGTCGTGGAGCCAGAGGCAGTGGATGAGTGTAAGGAAATGCTGTTCTTACCGGACACAATGGGAAGGTTGCACAGACGAACTCACAGCAGTGTAACAGCAGGCACAAGACACCCAAAAGCTCAGACAAGACAAGAGGTGGGAGGCAGCCATGAAGTTTCACCTCTAGTTGAGGAGTCATTGATAGCTGATAGGAAAGGAAGAGTTAGTTTTCTTGCAACCATACTCCAGTAGAAGGCCACATATCCAAGAGTGTATGGATAGCACAAACTGGGCTCAATGGTTTGTTTTAAAGGATCCTATAATGTTGGTTAGGTATGGAATGAAGAGATAGATCTTGGAGGAGTTGGAGGAGGGAATAAATATGCTCAAAATACAACGTATGAAATTCTCAATGAATTAATAAAAATAATTTAAAACAGAAAAAGAAAGGATAACTTTAGAGAAGAAAAGCCATCTGCCATGGCTGAGAGAATGAAGTGTGTGTTTAATCTAGCATCAGTGGGACAGTATTTCAATGCCAGTTGATTTTTTTCAAACATTCATGAAAGTTGGCAAACATACTGCAGAAATATACTTTGTAATACCCAGGAGGAGCCTGGCACATTATCTGATAACGCTATTTGTGTTCTCGCCTTAGCGCCGGGGAATGCTTAGGTTTTCCTTCCAGTTACTAACTCAAGGGTTCTCATCCTCGGGTGAGCAAAGGGATGTCCAGAGGAGGCTTTTAGAATGTGACATCTTAGGTGGAGCCCCATAATCAGTGTTTGAACAATCCCCAGCCCACCAGAGAATTCCACAGCAGGCGGTCAGCTGATCACTTCAAGAAATAATGTCTTGCAATAAAAAGTGCCTTGGAAGAAACTGTTGTGGTTCCTATCCATCCTTGCCCTCTGCTCCAGGACATATTTATCTCTTCCAGCTCTCCGGTTTCTCTCCAGAACTGTTCTGACAAACATTCCCCCATTGTTTAGATGCTCCCAGATCAGAGTCTTTTCAGGTTCTGTATCGTGCTTGCGGCAACAGATGCTGGGTCCTAACTAGACTGGTCTTGACCATATAGACACATTTATTTCTATCACAGAAAGCAAATAGAGGGCCAAGGTGAGCTCATTGGAGGTTCTATCAATACCATCAAGTCCCTGATGGTCTCTGTCTGAAGTGGCTTTGAATTCAGCATGAGTGCACAGCTCCACCGTTGCATATGGATAACACTATCCACTGGAGAAAACCTTCCCCGGACCCAGTTCTATCCACCCAACCTCCAAAAGACTTCTCTGGTGTCTCGTTGGCCAGCAACACATCACCTGTCTTTTGCCTAAATTAACCCATTGGCAAAGGAAGGAAATTACTAGGATCCATTTTTCACTGGTCAGGATTCCCTCCCCAAGATGAAAAAGGTTGTCACCTTCTCTGAAAGCCATGTCTGCTCTGAGGGGGGTCCACGAAGAAAGAAGTTCAGGAAACTAAGGGGAGAAATGATGGCTGAGAAGGCAGCCACTGGGTCTCCTTTCTCTCTTACAGAACCTTCTCCATCCTCCCCCACACTAGAGCCAGAGTTGAAGGCAAATGGGAGGCGAGTCTATTTGGACCATCCCTGTGTCCTCACTTAAGCTATGGGTCATGTTGTATCATGCACTCCAGCATGAAGTGGCCCTAAAGTACCTACTCAGTTTAAATCGGTGACAAGTTATAGTTTGGATGGAAAACTAAGTATTAGGATGTAGTCTAGCTAGCTCCAAGTTTCAAAACCCCGACTCAAATTCACATCTTTCTATAGTGGGGGAAGAGGGCAGAGTGTACTGTATTGGTTTGTGTAATCAGAAAGTTCAGACACACAAGAGCTCCAGGTCCATAAAGATCCACAGACTCAAATAAAACACTCAGAAACCTGTTCACACTCAGTTCTGAGGCCATCTCCAAGAGGAAACCAAACTCAGATAACAGCAAAACCCCTCACGACTGTCCCCTACTAGTGCAACTAGACAGATGTCTTCCCTAAGAGATCCTACAAGAAAAGTCAGAAGGGTTAGGTCATGTGCCTGTCATTAGCCTGGAAAGGGGCTAGCACCCTCTGCATGGGCGAGGTCCAGACTATTTGAGCCCTGTGTCTTGGGACAGTGTCAGTCCTACCCATGTTCCATAGAACGGCTTCTCACGGGAAAGAGATTCCTTTGCCGGAAGAAGCTGAGAACAGATGCTGCGCAGGCCAAACAACAGATGTCCACTGTACTTCCGGGTGAAAAAAGCTGTTTGCCGGGCATTATACCCAGAGTGTGCCACCACTGAGAGCCTTTCGCTCACACACACAGAGGTCAAACACTTCCTCCTGCCCCTCCATATTGCAAAAATTAAACTTGAAAATTGAAACGATCATTTGTTGCCCAGATTAAAATGGGAATTTTTGTCTGCTGGTGCAGTAAAACCTTCCTGTTGTTTCCCTCATAAATGATATCTAAGAGAGTTTTCTCTTTCTTTTGTCGATTGCCTTTTAACCTTTTTCTTCTTTTTCTTGGCTGCTTGTCCTGTCTTGACTTCTTGGTCCCACACATCAAGGACTCAGAAAGAATGCCATTTCTTGAGGGTCAGCAAGATGGCTCAACAGGGACGGGAGCTTGTCCTGCAAGTGTGGTGACCTGAGTTCGATCCTCAGCACCCATATAAAGGCAGAAAGAAAGAAACAATTCCATAAGGTAGTCCTCTGACCATCACATGCTTTCTGTGACGCCTGTGCCTTGGGACACATGGATACATGGGTGCACGCACACACACACACACACACACACACACACACACACATGAATTAGTCAGATACTTTAATGCCATTTCTCCATGACAGTCTCCCCAGTTTTTCTTTCTCCTTCCTTCCCTTCCCAGTTAGAAATAATTAATAATCCTATCATGCCACATAGGTACAAGGCTCTGCCTTAGAGGGTAGCTACTAGTGATGTGTCTTAGCCATTCAGATGATGAATACGACGTGAGTGCCTGCTATAGCAGATACTATGTCAGTGGTTCTCAGCCTTCCTAATGCTGTGACCCTTTAATACAGTCCTTCACATTGTGGTGACCCCAACCATAAAATTATACTTCAGAACTATAATTTTGCTACTGTCATGAATTGTAATGTAAATATCTGACATGTAGGATATGTGACCCCTGTGAAGGGAATCGTTTGACACTAAGAGGTTGAGAACTGCTGGACTAGATGACCCATTAGAGACAAAATCACCACCACTACCATCATAACATCACCACCACCATCACTACCACTATCATATCATCATCATTACCATAACCACCGCCACTACATCATCACCACTACCACCACCATCATCACCACTATCATACATACCATCATCATTATCATCATCATCACCACCATCACTATCATACATACCATCATCATTATCACCATCACCACCACCACAATCACTATCAACATCACCATCACCACCATCATTACCATATATACCTTACTATAGCCTGGAACTTCCTTTGGGGTAAAAAGTATGTTCATCTTCCATAGTTCCTCGATGTTTAACTTTTAGTAGTAGCGTCATAGTTATGATTGTAGCAAGCTTCGGTTGCCATGGACATACTGATTTCTGAGTCTTTCAAAAATTATGAAAAGTAATACTATTATTCCATCTTAGAGAAGTAGAAACTAAGGCTCAGGGACATGAAGCCCCTGGCTCACACTCACAACCTGTAAGAGACAAAGCCTAGATATGAGCCCTTGGTTTGACAGGTTCTGTAGCCCAGTCTCTCTCCACACTTGCCCAGTAGGGAATGGAAACTGGCTTCTGTTTTTCTGCAAAGGCTGAGGTTTGTATCCACTACCTTGCATGCAAAACGTAGGCTTCAGACGGGGATCTGTGACCTTCAAGGGAGGATGAACCTTCAAGGCCCGTTCCTTGTGTCAACTGCTCCTAACCATGGGCAGATATCCTTGAGGCTTCAGTTAGTTCCAATTCCATGTGTCTACAATCTCATAACCCTCTCTGAAGGACCTTGGATGTCAGGCTCTTTATGGGCAAAATTATGAAGCTAGCTCTAAACCAGATGTCGAATAGAACAGCATAGACTGAAGAAAGCATTCTGCTTCTGTATTGTCCAGGGCAGCAGCTTAGGAGTCTATGTAGTTATGGAGCACTTGAACTGTCTAGTATAACTCAGAATTGAATGTTCATCTTTTTGTCTTTTTTGCTTATTTAGTATTTATTCATTTATTTATTTATTGTTTTTTGAGACAGGGCTTTTCTATGTAACAGCCCTGGCTGTCCTGGAACTCACTCTGTAGACTGGGCTGGCCTCGAACTCAGAGATCCACCTGTTGTGCTTTTCGAGTCCTGGGATTAAAGGTGTGCTCCACCATTGCCTGGCTTGAATGTTAAATCTTAATGAATTGTCACTTAAATAGTCATATGTCCAATGCTACCTACAACCATATTGGACAACCTACCATCAGCTAGAATCATCTGGCTCTCTTCCAGCCTCTGACAACCCCTTAGCAAATCTCAAAATCAATTTATTTGGTAGCAGACAACATTTGAAATAAAATGGAATAAAATAATGGGATGGATTTTCTTTTTCAGAAAAGAAAAAGGAAATATGAGCATGTATTATGTGTGCTAGGCTTTGATAGGGACACCTTCTTTCACAGATTTATATCTGGGGTCTTTGTGTGAATGAAAATTTTCCCAGTGGGTCATGGCCCAAAAGAGTTTAAAAACAGCTTCCTGCCCCCAGAGTAATGTCATAGAAACCTTGAAAGTAACAAGCTTATATGGCGCTTCCTTCTCCAGCCTGGAGCTCTGCGAGACCTCATTGCAGGAATATTCTGTCCCTCTAGGTCCTACAGGCATGGGAACAGCATGTGGCTTGTCTCAGACAGTAATAGAAAGTGACTTTGTGGTCATCTGCCTATATAAATGCAGAGACCCAAAATGATGGCCTACAGGCAGAATCTAGTTTCTGACCACAGTCCCTGGGACTCAGTAGTTTTATTTTTCCTCCTTTAGATAGCTCGTCTCTTCAGTTGGGGTACCTTGGTTCAGTTTTGCCATCCCCATCAAACATCCCTATCAAAAATCCCTAAAGGAATTGCATGTTGCAACCTGTACTTGCTATACATTCAATTATATAGAATGTGATAGGAAGCTGGGTGATCCCAGAATGCAGCTGTTAACTTTAAAGGTAGGCAAACAAGCCCCCAGAAATGGGAAGGGAAATGCTGAGACTTCCCAGAGAGCTGACAGCAGCGAAGGAATAGGTTTTCTGATGCAGAAGACAGAGGAATGATGGAGGGAGGGGGTGTTAGGGGAAAGGAGGGGATGAGAAAGAAGGGGCTGGAAGAAGAGTTGGAAAGATGGTAAACACCCTCACAGCCTGGGGGAGGGGAGGCCTGCAGCTAGGTCAGACTTCTGTGGAGTAGGTGATGAGATTCTAGTGAACATCATGGAGGTCATGAGGGGAGCATTGCAGGACTCTGAGCGTTTGGTCCAGGGCTTTACCCGCTGAAGAGAGCCTCATAAAACCCCGGACATCTGAGAGCGGAGAGAGCTTAAAGTAGCTTCCAGGATTCCTTAACTTGTGCCCTGCCCTCCGATGAAACATCCCTGACCTGAAATTCACTATTTTCCCCAGGTCTGATGTGGCCATCACAATGAAGACCACGGGCAACTTCTTCCCTTCTCAGAGGCTCACGGTTATATCTGTAAAGGGAGAGGATGTGGGTAGGGTGAGGCAGGAGCAGACTGGGGGTAGGGGTAAGGGAGAGGATGTGGGTAGGGTGAGGCAGGAGCAGACTGGGGGTAGGGGTAGGGGAACAGTGATCTGTTTTAACTGCCGTGGTTCTGAGTCCATCTACCTGGCTTCTCAGCTAGGATCCTAACCCGAGCCTTTGAGTGCTGACACTTCCAGAGAGCGGATGGTGGCGGGGAGCCATGGTGATCTGTAAGACCTTAAACACAAACACTAGGCCACCAAATAAAGCATATCTGGGAGGCATGTCCAAGCCAAACAACAACTGGTCCAGGGAAATTCCCTGAATAACAACCAGGACAAAATATATTTGCATTCCATGTGGGGGGAGGAGGGAGGAACTTAGAAACCTCTAGGTATTTCTAGAAAATTAGATGCTCAGCCCCTCCACTCTAATGAGAAAACCTTTGAGTCCAGGGGAGCCAGTTTGCTAGCTGATATCCCCGAGATTTCTCTACAGTGTATGGGAGCTTGATGGGCTGCCAGGGTCTCAGGAAGCAAACATTGTATAAATATTGAAGCCTCTGGCTCAGGGGCCAGGGAACTGAGTCACTCAGCATAAAGACAATTGCCAACTTCCTGAGGGCCTCCATTTTCCAACATGGTTCCCAGGGCCCCAGACAGAACCCAAATGGTATTTTTCAGATAAGCTGTGAACTGATCCTGGAAAAAGGGCTGCCAGGTTGAGACAGCCACATTCTCCCTGTTGAGAATGTCCAGGCAGGCCCAAAGTCCCGGTGACTCAGCAGGGAGAAGAGCATGACCCTTTCTTTTGAGGTGCCCTGGACAGGAGGTACTGCTGAGAACACCCCACCAAAGAGGGAGGGCAGAAGAGAAGAGTGGACCTCTCCCAGACCTACAGATGCCTAGCACACTCAGCTGCAGCCTTTGGGTGGTGGCTTCGGTCACATTAATTATCCCCTCTGGGCCTGGGAATTCCCTGCAGTGTCTGTCTCCTGGGTGGTTGTGAGAATTAAATGATACGATGCCGATGAAGGTTTAGCGATGATGATGACACAATTAATGTTAGCCGCTTTATACAGGCTTCTCTACTAACTATTGCTGGGTGTTTGTGAAGGAGATGAGGGATAAGAGAGCTGGCATTGACTGATGGGAGCCCACTCCAAAATAGAAAAAAAAATCCCAAGGCTAGCAGAGACCTAGTACAGTCTCCCTTTCTCCATCCATCTTCCTTGCCTGTTCCCAGCCATTCTTACCCAGCTTTGGATAGTGGATTTGTAAAACCCCATAACCAAGATGGCCAAACAATATTTTGGAAGCACTGAGGGTTGGCGCCTCCCCCCACCCCCAATTCAGTGAACAAGGCCTCGGGGTCAGGAAGGGCTGCAGAAAGCAGGGCTGACAGAAACGTTTCCTGGCTTTAGAATTTCCAGAGCCTGCGCCTTCAGAAGAACAGAAGGGCTTTACTGCAAATTCAAATGTTCAACACAAAGCGTAAATTAGGGAGGACAGAAAGAGCTCCTATCTCAGAGTTAACAAGATTATTCCTCTGCCTGGGGGCTGGGAGGGGGCTCTCTGGGCAAGAAAGGAAACGACGCATCTAAACTGAGTCCTTAGAAGGAAACCCAGTGCCAGCCCTCTGGATAGAGCCCATGGATACAGGCACAGTCAACAGCAGACAGGGAGGGGAAGCAGGAAGGGGCAAAGTAACTCAAATAGGGCTTCCACTTATGGCAAAAGAGAAACAGATATTTATAGATATATAAATATAGATATAGATAGATGATAGATTAGATAGATAGATAGATTAGATAGATAGATAGATAGATAGATAGATAGATAGATAGATAGATATAGATCTAATTCAAGTAGAGCCAAGGGGAACTGTGAGAAGTCACTGTGTCCCTGTGTGTGGCAGCCACTTGTGCCTCCTCACTCGTGATGCTCAGTGCCATGAAGCCCATTTCGTGTCAGACACATGCTGACATGTGTCCTTCTGCTGTAACTGCCTGTGGCAGCAGCTGTCAGCGGCAGACCGTCTGGCCAAGAGCTTGCCGCTCTGACATATGTACCGACAGCACTCTCTGGAAAAAGGCAGCCACGGCTGTGAGGCGTGCTGGCGAGCCTGGCAGCAGGGCTGCAGAGGGCATTCTGTTGCATTTAAAGAGGCCTCACGTGTATCCGACTGTGCTCACAACCTGCTGATCTGGGAAACTATGGCCAGGCCAGGACCATCTGTGGGGAGACCTGGGGAATTGAGAAGACTCATGCCTCCACCCTGTTACAGAAGCCAGCACCTACAGGGTTCGTCTTTCTCGAGGGCCAGCATGCATACCTGCCAAGCTCTCTCGGCCTGTGCCAGGGAAACTCAGGACCAAATTGCTCGGGCCTGAGAACAGCTATTATGGCTACTTCATCCTCAGTTAAGGGTGCTGAATTACAGGAGTCCTACTCTGTACTCTAGGATCCTCCAATCATTGTTTCTGGTTTCTTTCTAAATGGCTTTGAGGAGAATAAATGGTCTCTGTCAGAGGAAGTTAGACACCCTTTTAGCTGTTCATCCCCAGGGCTCCTTCAGAGAAGACCCTGCCGGCAGACCACTGCTATGGTCAGAGCCTGAGTTCCAGTTAGAGCCGCACTGGCTGGTCTTTTATTAACTGTGTGACGTTGAGCACGTGGCCCCAGTTCTCTGGACCTCAGTTTCCTCGTCCGTACAATAAGGGGAGTGGCATTCTTCCTTAAGTGAAGGAAACTCATTGGGAGGACCCGTGTAGCTTGTTGAGCACACTTCCTGATAGAGAGGAACCCCTCTGAGTTTTATCTGTTGCCCTCGCAAACCTGACTTCTGCGTTTACCCTCCTGCTTTACCCTAGGCCTCTAAATCTTGGAAACTGGCCCTGGTCACCTATGCCACACTAGACCTCAGCATGGCCATTAGCTTAGGATAAGCTTATGCTTTCTAAACTCCCTGACCATCTTTCTATAACCTGGGCTCTGGGCCAGCCAAGCTGACCTCTGGGTTCACCTACTATGGTCCTGTTGTTCTAAAACAGAATCTTCTTGCACCCTGAGGCAAGCCTCCATGGTGTGTGCAAATTTGACAAACCCCTCTCCCCCAGGCCTCAGCTTATTCCTTCGCTCAGTGGTTCCATGAATCAGTTTGGTCTTTCTTCTATTCATTCATCAAATGAGAAAGAAATAGCATGCCGAGATGAATGCGTACTACATGCTCAGTGCTGTGAGGAAACCAGTAGACAAAAGCATGGCGCTTGCCCCATGGGGCTCCCAAGAGCTCCCAAGCCAGTGCATATGTGCGACCTCTCAGCCCCTTTCTGCACCAAAGGTCTGAGCATTCTTGTCATAACACATGCATGGCCTTCCGAGGTGACAAGAAACAATACATCACTCACTTATTCTAAATAAGCACACACTACAAAGCCCAAGCTCTCTCTTCGGAGACAACAGATGTGCTCAAAATATGTTGCTCAGGCAGATCTTGTCTCAGTCTCACAGCAGGAAGTGCCCAGTTCATACATTCTTCTGCAATACACAGAGAGCCTTAGACAGAGAGCTCCGGGAAGGAGCTAGTGGTCAGCAACCAATAACTTTATTCTGACAGCCACCAGGAAGGGACAGAAAGGAACTCTTGCTGGATTTGTCCAGCAGGGGATTTAAGAACAATCTGAACCAGGGTCAGTGGCTAGCTGATATGGGTAATTTCGGAAGAATTTTTACAACAGATTCAAGGTAAGGATAGAGGACTCAAGAAGGCCTTTGAAATTAGTTATTGCTTTTTGAGCCTAAGTAATTTGTCAAAGAGTACTCTGAGCTCAGTCTAAGTTACTTAATACAAATGCTGAGTTATTCCCATTCTAAAGATTGGGAAATTGAGGGCATTTTGCAACTTGCTCAGTCTCACAGCAATCAAGTTATAGGACTGCAGTCCAGAGCCCACCCCAGTCCACCCACACCCCAGCATCCAAATGTGTCCTGTGCTTTTCTCTTCCAATGCAGAAATTAGTGTCTCTGTGACCTCGTCTTAGGAAACTAGATCATGCCCACAGGACTGTTTCAACTCTGAAATCAAACCCAATATCCCGTTGTGAGTTACCAGATCCATTCCTATGCAAACCTCCTTAACCTTTCACACAGCCGCTTTGTGCCAACAAAGTGCGGGCTTCCACACTTGGGTCTCCTTGGTACTTAACTAGTACTTGAGAACACATTCAGGGTACTTTGGGTTCTAATGAAGTCAGTGCGCTGCATGTGGCAGCTGCTGCACCCTGCACCCCACCTAGGTGTGCATTTCTCTGGGCCCCAGGCCATTGCCAGCTCATTGCTGAAGCAGTGGGTTCTCTGCTTGATGCTTCACCTTGCAACCAGAAACTCAGCTGTTTTTATTACACTTCTAGCCAATTAGTCAAGCTGTTAGGCTGTCTCCAAGTCAGTTTTGTTGCTCTTTTAATTATACTCCAGCATAGCAGAGGTGCCTCTAGTTTTTAAAGAGCATTCTAAAGGCACTCTATTAAAATATGAGAACATTTTTATTTCCAAGGTCAGGTGACCCTTGGGGAGAAGGAAGAAAAGATTGCACAGGTGGCCCATGGGTAGAAAGAACATAACTTCAGCTATAATGCTTATGAGGGAAACTGTGCCATTACCTGCTTTTAAAGAGACTAATAAATCTGATCACATAAAACAGAGTCTAGTTTAAATGTAAGACCATTTCGTAGAGAGGATGAAGTGTGGAAGAAGAGAAGTCCAGAAGCAGACCACAAAGGCAAAACCATTTGTTAATTAGAGCGAGCCTTATAAATCATGTTGTCTAAGATGCATGGTAGCCAAGAACAAGGCTGAGCTGGAGAAGTCATTTGATTTATCCAAAATTAGAAAGAGAGGGAAACAGGACCCAGGTCACTACCAGCCTGCTCAGAGAAAGGTGCAGAAAGGCGTAAAAAGATAGCCAGGGAGGAAACACAGGTGCAGAATCCGATGTTGAATCCGGACTCATTGGAAACAAGCAGATGCTGGCAAGGATGGAGTCGGGGACCCGCGTACACAGTTGGTGGGGATGTAAATTCGTGCAGCCCCATATACATGAGGGTGGAGGGTCCTCGAGAGCTAAAATTAGACCTGTTATATGACCCAGCAATACTTCTCATCAGTATATACTTGAAGGGATCTAAGTAGACATACAACAGACATGTCTGCACACTGCTGTTCATCAAATAACTTTTCACTAGAGCCAAGTCAAAGAATCAGCCTAGGTGTCCATTAACAGGTGAATTGATAAAGAAAATGTGATATAGATAGATAGATAGATAGATATAGATATATGTATATACAATGGCAGTTATTTCATTTCAACCATATAACCATATAATAGAAGAAAATTGTGTCATCTGCATATATATATAATTTTTAATGTGTATGTCCCTCAATACATTTCTATGTACTGCGTGCATGGAGTGCTCCTGGAGGTCAGAAGAGGGCATCAGATTCTGTGGAACTGGAGTTACAGATGATTGTGAGCTACCTACAGTTGCTGGAAATGGAACCCTGGTCCTCTGGAAGAGTAGCCAGTGCTCTTAACCACTGAGCTGTCTCTCCAGACCAAGAAAATCAGTGCTTTTTACACAGCTCAGAATCTTTTATTTACATATCAAATTCAGGGTGTGTGTGTGTGTGTGTGTGTGTGTGTGTGTGTGCGATTAGTCCCAATTACAAATTGCTTTTTAATACAACTTTAAAATTTTGGGGGATAAAAAATGAATAATTTGTGCCAGGTATGATGGTGTACACCTTTAATCCCAGCACTCAGAAGACAGAGGCAAGAGGATCTCTGTGAGTTCTAGGCTAACCTCCAAACTTCATAGAAAGACTCTCTCTCTCAAAAGAGAGAGAGAGATAGAGAGAGATAGTTTATGTTAAAGGTAGTATCTGTAAGATAATTTATATGAGCTGTTTTTGTATTGCCAGAACTCAACCAGGCTTAATTTCTTTTCTTCTGCCTCCTGTTGCATTTTTGAAACTGTTACTTGCCCTGTCCAATATGTTAGCCACTGGCCACCTATGGCTACTTATATGTAAGCTTATATTAATTAAAATTAAGATTAACACAAAACTCAGTCATGCTAGCCACATTTCAGATGTCCAGCAGCTACATATAGCTGGCGACTAGTATACTAGACAATGCAGATATAGGCTGTTGTCTGCCAGCCTGGCATGCACCACTAGATAGCACGTTCTGGGGGCTGGCAACAGCAGTGACTCTCGCCTAAATAATTCTAAAAGAAGTCAGAGGTTCCCTAGAAGTATGTTGAGAGCATATCACATAATCTATAATGCCTAAACCTGGCAATGCCAGGGATTATATCACAAGCAAACAGAACTACTGTCCCTAAGGCTTGTCACCACCCTTAAATGATGCTCTCGAGGACAGGTTCCTTACACCTGAGGTAGTTTGGGAATCTGTATGTGAATCAACTTGGAATCTAAAAGACCTTTACCCATAAAATCAATGTAATAAATCATGTAAGTGCACCTCCCTACTTTATAGATTTGAAAAGGTGGGGTGAGAGAATGACCAGGAGAAATCAGCAAGTCAGATCCCATCATTTAGGGGATGGTAAAGATCAGGGACCGAGCTTGTTCAGCGCGTGCATGCAAAGCACCAGGTTCTGTCTGCTGGCATCACGACGAAAATCCAAATAAATCAGCGTTTCACAGGAGCTTCAGATCGGTGNGGGGGGGTTCTCCACACATCCCCATACACACCTACACAAAGAATATTGTTAGGTTAATTTCCTAATCTAATTAGCCAAAAAATACAAAATCTCGCTGCAAATGAGATCGCTGCCAAGGCAGGGGCATCTGTGGCCTATCTCAGCCCAGCATCCCTGACCCCAGAGGTCTGTTGACACTCTCTAGTATGAAAAAAAAGATCAAGTATCAGCACCCTTTTATAATCAGCCTCTATCGGCAACCTGGAAGAGCTCTCCCGGGGTGCCTGGATTTCTGCTAATGATGTACTTAGAAACATCACACACTCCTGGCGCTTTGACCTTGCTCATCATCCCAGCAGCATCCTCATCCTGGAGGTGGGGACAGAGGGACAGAGTTAAGTTCCAGCTCACAGTAACCTGTTCTCCTCCACCACCCCCTCTAATTTTATCTCTTTTTATCAGGCTCAAGACTTAATTCTGGAGGATCAAGCTCACAAAGGCACTTCCCTAAATTAGAAAAAAAATTAATTGATCTTGAATGGTGGTCCTTGAACTAGAAAACAGATTAAATCAAAACTCGTAGAGGAGCACATGTGCTGTGGGTCTGGTGGGGATTTGAGAGCCTTCCAAGCTTTCCTCACTGGTGGGGATGGCTGTACTATTTGTTCTTATTTCATTTTCAGGCTCACAGCTTTGCTTCCCTTGGCAGTGTTATACCACCATGCTGCTCATATGAGCAGGATTTATATTTTCTCACGAGCCAGAGAGGAGGGGGGAGTGTAATATTTTCTAGGGGACTCTGAGCAGAAGTTAGAAAAGAAAGAGAAGGGCTTGGACTAAAGGGAATGTTTCATGAGATATTCTAGGTGAGGAGAATTGTTTTGAGCTGTGGAGACACGGTGGCCATGATTCCAGTCAATGTTTCCAGGACACAGACACACACACACACAACTGGGTGCTTGCATGTGTGCACACAGAGACTGGAAGAGGATGTCAGGTTCTCTGCAGCTGGAGTTACAGGAGGTTGAGAGCTGCATGCCGTGGGTGAAGCAAGTACTCCTAACCACTGAGTCATTTCTCAGCCTTTGGCAGGGCAGCGGATGCATTTTTTCCATGTTAACTCATTCAAATTTAGTTAATGATTTCTTTACCTGGCTAATGAATGCATTTCTTTGATTTATCAACTAAAGACAGAAAAGAAAAAATGAGTAATGGAGAGAGGCATTATGAAATTGAGCCAGGCATCTTGGTGATGCCTATAATCTTAGCACTTGAGAGGAAGAGGCAGAGGCAGAAAAATGATGAGTTCAAGGCCAGTGGAACTGTCTTTTTTTAACAAAAAAAATATGATTTTTTTCTTTCACCCTAGTTACCAAACCTCTGAGAGTCCAGTTTCAGAGTTAAGCAGCCAGGTCCTTACTCTACAGCACACTTGTAGTTCAGGACCCTTGTAATTAGGAAAGACAGAGACCCTGTTCTCTTGTCATTAAAAAGAGAAGAGTGGATGAGATGAGTTGAAGAGATTATAGACCTCCTGATTATGAAACTAGCTTGAGGATGGTGAGGGTAACACCAAATTTAGTTAGGGAAAATATCAGGTTCCAGATGCACCAGATAGAAACTGTCTTGGTTGTGCTGCTGTAACAAAGTCTTGGAGGCCATGACAACCAAGATTTGTTCTTGCTCATGAGGGATGCATATTCATGGATCCAGGCTCCAACATCTTGGATACCATCAACACCTCCTCCACTTATAGCTAGGTGAAGAGATCAGCAATATGCAAATCAAGTACTCTCCCCTCAAAGGAACACACACAATCTCCATTCAGATTCCATTGCCACACGTCACCATGTGCACTCTTCATGTGCCTAGAAGGCATCCAAAGCCAGTGGACAGACTACAATTGCACTAGGTCAAGAACCTTGGAAGGATGTGATCCCCTCTGTAGTTCAAGAGTCCAAGCAAACTTATAACCTATGAAGTCCATGTGCGTAAGTGGTGTTTTCAGAACAAGGCTGAGCCTTCTAACAGTATGAGCAGATGGTTTTGAACTGTCTCCAACTTTGAGTGGAAATAAAGGAACTGAATGTTGTTTCATCAAAGACCACTAAGGACCTACAAGAGAGACTGGACTTCCCAAAGGTAAAGTTACTTCATCAGGTTACATCAGATGGCTGAAAATGGCATTTCAACCCTGAGGTCTTGTGGTCTAGGCAGGTACCTATTATTCAATTTCCAAGACTTTAGGGTGGTTAAATCCACTACATCTCATGGGAAATAGATCTCAAAAGTAATCATGAGTAGGTCTAAACAGAAGATTAATAGTGAAGAGATCTCTCCAGCACTACCCAGGGTTAATAATGGCACTTTGCAACTTTATATGTTGTACAAAATGGCTAAAGTATTGTTACAACCATTTCAGAAATTATTTAAAATTCTGCCTCAATCTAAAGTCAAAATTGACTTAACAGTTTCTTTATGGTTTTTAAAATGTTCTAACACCATATAACCCAAAGATACACTCATTCGCTACCTACATGCTCGGGCCTGACCGTTGGAAAGAAGCAGAAGTCTTTGCTGTCGGTAATTAAACTATTATGTTTCTATGACAAGAGAAAGCCTTGTAGATCCGTAAAACCACTATAGTGCAGAGCATACCGTGGTATCAAATCTGAGCCAAGGTGTTTGAAGCAGCGTTCATTAGCACTGCTGAGTGGGAGGGCATGAGCAGGGGAAGTGCCCCTAGCATCTTTCCAAACCAAGGCTGCAGGAAAGTCCCACAGGGCAACACAGGTGAGTGCTGCCAGGAACAGCTAGATTCACAACACATGTGAGTTTGGATTTTCTTTTCTTTGCTGCCTGTTCAGAAATCTTTTACTGTTGTCAGATTTTTTTTTCAACCCTCTCCCGCTAAGTTACGTGACCACATCTGAGGCTTTGGCCCACAGTTTAAGGAGCTTGGCTGTACAATAACAATAAAATATATAGTATAGGAAACACAGTCATTAGTATCGTTGTCAAATATTCTGTACTGTACATGACTGTATGCGTTTTCTGGGACTAGCGATGCAATGGGTCTGTTTACAGCAATATCACACACATGACTAATGCCTTGCTCTGAAGCATCACTCTGCCAGAGCAGCATGAGGCAATAGGACCTTTCCAGCTCCATCCTGATGCCAAGGGTCTCCTGTCAGGTATCTGACCTTGGCCCAGTCTTTATGCAGCACATGAGCACACTCTTTCCTCTTTCGTGTCTCTTCATTCAACAGTTTGGCTTCTATTGTTGCAAGGAAAGGCTATGTGCATGCCTGAGTCTTTGCCTGTTGGAGGCGGCTCAGGGACTCATCTCAGAGGCACTCAGTCCTACCTAATCTGGCATATACCATGTGCTGGGGACTTTTGTCTGGTGGGGAGATAATTTCCACCCGTCCTACTTCTTATTCTTCTAAGAGTTAAGATTACGATGACTAATGACTGACTTTTCCAAGAATTAGAACCTCCTAGACAGTGATCTCTCCTTTCCTTTTCCAGTTCCTTACCAGCAGACTCCTTACAGTCCCCGGGGTAGCTCCAACGTCATCCAATGCTACCGCTGCGGAGACACCTGCAAAGGAGAAGTGGTCCGCGTCCACAACAACCACTTCCACATCAGATGCTTCACCTGTCAAGGTAGGAGGCCCTGGCTCAGCTCCCTTCTCCGGTTCTTGGCAGTTCCCTGCCAGCACATGCCTAGGGACGGGAATATAACAAGGTGTTGAGATAGTTGTAAAGGCCAACACTTTCCTCTGGGAATTGGCTCTTAAGTGGTGTGGAGCCCAAGGGGACGCTTGAGTGAGATTAGAGCCGGGT
>LOJH01000028.1:0-42911 GCA_001685095.1 Ellobius talpinus | reverse complement strand
TCTCTCTCTCTCACACACACACACACACACACACACACACACACACACACACAGGGGGGGAACAAAAATCTGAGGATGTGACTTCATCCAAAGACATAAAGCGAGAAGACCAGAACTACAGGTGTTAACAGTGGCAAATTGAAAGGGATTCATTTCTGAGCTAAAAACACCACTTAAAGCTTCAGTGGGTGAAAGATTTTAGCCTTTTACCATGCAAGAAATACAAATGGCCCACAAACATAGGAAGATATTCTCAAATTCACTAATCATCAGGAAAATGAAATTTAAAGTCGCACTCTGGTACCATTTTACATATGTCATGTTGAAAACTCAGGTCTCCCCACGTATTTATTGGTGGGAATGAGCAGCTATGGGATGTGCTGGTGGGAACATCGATTGAGAAAAAGAAGGGAAAACTAGAAGGTAGATAGTGATGCTCATAGCAGCAGTATTGTAGGAGCAGCACTTGCCAAAGCTGGTTCTCAGCCATGGGACAGCCTCTGCGGCTGCATCCACCCCCACGTGACTTCTACACAGCCCCCAGAGACTGAGCAAGCACAGGAGGATCCACGCAACAGGGTCCAGCAGTGACAACCTCAGACACAGGCTGTACCAAATGACCTGTTATGTGTAGGTAAATCATAAATGGTAAGCCTACAAAGAAATGTAAAGGGTTAATAAACACCCAATCAACAACCATGCAGAAAGGTAGCACTGTCAGGGAGCTACAGACAGGTTCCTCGGGTGCTGAGAATGTCCTCGCTCAGAAACTTGGGACAGATGTGTGGGTACAAATTTGAAGTATTACTTAAACTGTACAGATGTATTTCTCTGTGTGTTACAGATTTTACAATTAAAATGTTTTAAATATTGAATTAGATTGCCCTGCAGGCCCTTCTAACTATAATCTTGAAATTTCATAAAATCTAGTCTTGACCGTCTTGATTTCTCTGGCAGAGTCCTAGACCCAGCACGCTTGATATCTTCCTAGTAGCAAGCTAGTCCCCTCACCTCACAAAGGAGCTACAGAAGAGGGAGGGAACTTCAAAATTATGCAACACCTGAGGTGTAGACAAGGACCACAGACAAAAGCCCAGCAACCTGCAAAATAGTACATTTCTCTTTGGCGTATGCTATGCTATGTGTGAGAGCGACTTCCAGGTAGTGTGTTCATAGATAACATTCATGTGTGTTTTCGACAAGCATTTTTAATTGGGTAATCTGCCTTTCTTACTGCCCAGCCATATGATCTGCTTTGGTTTTGTGTTTATCTTTGAGTGGAGGAGAAAAAACAGAGTGTGTGTGTCTCCCCAAGTAGAGGTCAGAGGTCACTTTCTACCTTGTTCATACATACTCCAGGCCAGCTGTCTCTACCTACCATTTCACTGTAAGTGTGCAGGGGTTACAGATGTGCTCACCTGGGCTGGCTTTACATGGGTTCTGAGTATCCAAACTCAGGTCCTCATGCCTGGGGAGCAGTAGCTTTACCCAGAGTCATCTCCCCAGCCCCAAGTGGTTGTTTTTTTTTAAATCATCAGACGTGTATGTGTGTATGTGTGCATAATGGCTATCCATGTGTGCTCATTCTCATCATTTCCTCACGTAGCATGTGCCGAGTGTGTGAGGCTCTGCCTGGCCTCATCCGTACCTGCTGTACTGCTCCTTTTTGCTCCTTGCCCCCATCCCTGCTCCCTACTGTATTTCCAGGAGTCCCTAAGATTCTTATCAACTTTTACATCCTTCCTACCAGAAGCTTCCTCCTCAAGCTCCTTGGAGGAAACAAAGGAACTGATTGTTCCGAGTTTTCTCATGGCCTCCTGGTTCCCTCCACTGGGAGAGATGACTCTGGAGGTGGAGCTGGCAGAGAAAACAAAGGGGGGAAAAAAAGAAGGGAAAAACAGGAGCTGTTTCCAATGAGGTAGTAGGCCATGACCCAACTAATTCCATGAAGCAATTGATCTACCACCTGCATGCCCAGAACAGCCTGTGCTCTGCTTCTGCCTGCTCCCAAGGCCAGGTATTGTTTGAGAGGACGAATTTTCACAGTGCCTGAAAATTGAGCCTTTCCTGGCTTCCTGTCACCACTGTCTCCACCATCCACCCTGCCATCCCCTTCCCCAGCAAGACTTCAGGCTGAATTCAAAATGCTCAGACACACAGCAAGCCCCTAAGTTCTTCTCATGGGCCCACAGGGGGTCAGTTCTAAAATGTCAGTCTTTTCAGTTTGCACAGAAATAAACTGAGGCTCCAGGAAGGAGAAGGCCAAGCTCATGGTCATCCAGAGACATAGTGGCAAGGATGAGACTAGGGCCCTGTGATCAAATTCCCAGGTCAGCCCATCCTCCGCTGTTAAGCCTGCTGCCAGCCTACAGAAGCAAGCAAACACTTGTGAGGCATGTTTGCTCGCCTCTGAAAGGCTCTACCTTTTCCAGCCCAGCTCCTTTTGCAGAACTCTCAGTAATGAAATAAGTGTTTGCTGAGGTGATGTCACCCATGACAAGCTGGTTCCGCAGATCAACAGGCTTGGAAACTATTCTGTTGGTTTCCCTACCACTGGCCAGGCTTGAGAGAGCCGCCTTGTAGCTTCCCAAATCCTCAGGGAACCCGTGCCAAAAAACCAGAGTACCTGTCGGGTACTGTACAGAGAACTGTAACTCTTTAGGCTAGCCGTGTTGTCAAGGCCTTTTCCACCCAATGGCAGCCCATGTGGAAACCCAGGCTACCAGACAGTCTCCAGATAGGTGCATACAAGGGGAACTAGACATAGGACCCAGGGGCCTGTCCAGTTACCTTCCTTTGATTCCTGACTGACCCATTCTGCTTTTGGCTGAACTGGCATCTTCTTCTGCTTGCTGTGGTTTCATTGTCTCTGAGACACTTTCGATCCCATGGAAGAAACAGCCTCTTTCCATAGCTTATCACGTTCATTTCATAAATGAACTTCCAAATGGGGAATCTTATTCCCACACAGCAGATTCCTTTGATGGGGCTTGCTCCCCCATAAATTTGGTTGTTCAGATACCTATGAATCCACCTGTTTTTCTCTTACCTAACTGCTCTTTATTTCCATACAGTGCCAGGCAGGAGAACGCTTCCCAGTCCATATGGGCTTGATTTCTCTGAGTCCTGTGACCCAAGTTTGTGTTGTTTTCAGCAATAGGTAGAGCCATCAAGTTCTGGTGGCTGGCCAAGAGCAATGGCAAAAGCCAGCATTGTTTTGTAGCCTCTGGGATGTCTCGCCTCACCCCCACTACTCCCAGCCCAAGAGCCATCCCACATATGCAAAACCTGAACTTCTTAAACGGGACTGTTGCCTTCCTGCCTGTGGGCTGAAACCATCTTTTCCTGTGTGCCTTCCCTTCACTCCCTCAGACTCCGCCGTGTCCCAGTCCCACCGCGCACATCTGTGGCTGGCGGCTTCCTGCGTCTGTGCTCTGTTGCATTTCATGTTGTCAGTGCTTCACGGGGACGCCACCTGAGCCTAGGATCTTCCCACAGTCCCTCCCTCCACACTGACCTGGTTTCTTCCTTTTCCCCACTGTCTGTACCTATGCGATGGCCACATCACCCATAATGCATGGCACTGTCTCTCTGGAGACACATTTGCCTCTTTGCAGTGTAGGGATTGTGTGCTTTGCATCCACGCCTAGAAACAAACCAACCCTACTGATTGTCTGCAGCAAGAACCATCCAGACACCTCACATTTGCCATCCCATTGCCAACCGAAATTATCTCCTGTTAAGGATTTGGAGCCGGCAATCTCCACATTGCCCTTGACCTGGTGGAGAGTCAAGCTTATAGCAGTCTCCCAGGGGATTTTTTTTTCAATGAGTGATGCTTTCTCAGATTCATGATACCACCAGCTCTGTGGCATGTCGAGGGTCCCGTGGCTTTGAAATTCAGTGTGTTGAAAAGACTGTACAATGTCTACGATCCCCAAGGAATATACATCAGTAGCAACTGAGTTGTGTGCAAATCCAGGCCTGGGAGTCTAAACCAGACTCACACATCTACCTCTGAAGAGCGCCATATGATCTAATGCGGATGACCCAAAGGCCCATGAGCTCTGACATGTCACTACCCTATGGCTCCTAATGACAAAGTCAGACACCAGCCTTTCCCCCAGTAAGGACCTTCTGTCTACCTATTCTCCCAGACTCAACCTGCACTGTTTCTTCCCTTGTTCCTCCAAGTGTGCGGTTGTGGCCTGGCCCAGTCGGGCTTCTTCTTCAAGAACCAGGAATACATCTGCACCCAGGACTACCAGCAGCTCTATGGCACCCGCTGTGATAGCTGCCGGGACTTCATCACGGGTGAGGTCATCTCTGCGCTGGGCCGCACCTACCACCCTAAGTGCTTCGTGTGCAGCTTGTGCAGGTAAGTAACCCAGCGGACCAGGGATACTGGGTAGGCCCCAGGAAAGAGAAGACATGGCCTTCCTCAAGCAACTCAGGAGCATATAGGCCTTATATTAGGCCCAGGGTTTCTGGAAACTTGAGGATGGACTGCTCTGGTAGGGCCACCGTTTTCAAAAAGTCCGGCAGCTAGATCCCATCTTGTCCCGTGTAGTCTGCCGTAAAGCACTGGTTTGTCCTATGATGACAGCAGGATAAGGACCCAAACACCATGCTCAGCAGCATTTCATTTCCCTTCAAAAGACTCCCAAGAAAACCACCAAGTACCTTGTCCCTCAGAAATTCGTCTATCTGGCCCAGGCTTCCACACTCTCCTCCTCAGGTAGCACAAGGATGTCCTCTGATAGCCTTCCTCCATCCTCCCAACACTATCTCTGGCTGAAAGAATGACCCTAGTATCTGGCCTCATCTGTGTAAGCCTCAGTAGTGGAGGTCAAATCCACTGCAGCCTCGTTGGTTTCGTGAAGATGACGGATAGGGTGTGTGCAGAGACCTGTGTCTGGTGACCGGCCTACGCTGTGCCTGTGTCCCGCTGTGACAGCCGTCCAACCACTCTCAGGACAGCTCCTCTCTGCCCACTTCCCTGCCAGACAGCTCAACCACGTGTTAATTTAGCAATGCGCACCAAGGCCCTGCCACGTGCCAAGCAACACATTAAGGAGATGGAAACAAAATGAAGGCAACCTCAGCCCTCCCCACAAATGTGTTACGATTTAATGGCCATCTCTGATTAAGTCATAAGCAAAATATGATTTGAGTACATGTGTACTTCTATTTGGGAAAAGAAAGTATTGATTAATTATTTTCCCCTATAAAATCATCACTGGTTACTTGCCAATTAGAGTAACCAGTTAGAATAATGGCTGTGTAAAAATAATAACAAATCAACAGTGAGGATATAATTACCCTAATTCCCACCCTAGATTTCCCTCCAGTGTCCCAAGTTGCTGATGAAAAGACAAGAGGGGCTACTTGCTAGGACCTAAACTCGGAGCACATACACGTGACAGGTACCCCACACCACATAAGCAAAAGCAGCCACTCAACATTGTTGGCAATACTGGAGATCTGTGAGTCCTTTATCATTGGCTGGGCAGGCAGACGTATTAGCTTGAGACCCCCTGACTGGAGAAACTGAACAAACACAGAGGAGAAGGCGGGAGGGGTGTGTGGAGACTGATAATCTTCTCATTGGGAAGATGGTTTTAAGAACTGTCCATATAACAAAAAGGAGGAATTGGCAACTTTGGGGCCCATATGGTCTCTTAATACATAGAGATAGGACAAACGCTTTGATTAGTGGGGTTGCCTCTCGGTTACAGCTGGGGAGCATGCGCTCACAGCCACAGTATGACTTACCACTGTCACATGACATAAATAGCCCCATTAACGCATCATCTGGTTCTGGCCCCCTAGATCCTGAGTGCTTTAGCCAGACTGTCATTCTGAATGGCACTTGCCCTGCTGGATGCTTTAGAAAGCAAGCGACATGTCTTAGAGAATACCGAAGCCCAGGCTTTGCCAGTCAGCAGTAGCCACAGGAGCTTCAGGCAGGAGAAAACAACTCTCTTCCTCATTTCCTTGCAGGAAGCCTTTCCCGATTGGAGATAAGGTGACCTTCAGTGGTAAAGAATGTGTCTGCCAGACGTGCTCCCAGTCCATGACCAGCAGTAAGCCCATCAAGATCCGCGGACCAAGCCGTGAGTCCTCCCCACAGGCACCTGTCTGTCTACGAGCACTGTCCTCCCAAGGTCCCACCCTCCATGGATACTGAAGCATGACCCAGCTGACATACAGCCCAGACACAGGCTCCACAGCACAATTCGGGGAAGACGGGTTACCTAGCTATATGCGGTGATGCCAGAGCCACCTGCCAGCTACTTGAGTAGCTCTTTGCCAGGATGAGCTCGGTTTCTGGTCCTGTGTACCGAGGGCTCTGCACCACGGTCGATCAGGTGTTTTGTTACCAGTAGTTCTTAATTTTTAGAAGCTCCATTAAGCAGTTGCAGTTAAAGCTCATGAAAGAAGTCAGGAATGTCCTGGGAATAAACCCCACTGGCTGATGCCTCGCGGAGTATGTTTCCAAGACCACTGTGTCAGCCTTGTGGATCATCAGCTGGTGAAAAGACAGGTTTCTGGGTTCATTATTGAACCTGAGATAATGGAATCTGGTATCATCATTCTGCGTGAGCCTTGTGGGTGATTCCTTAGCTGTTCCTGAGGTTGAGAATGATATCTTGTCATGAGAAAGGCATCCACTATGCCAAAATAATGGTATATTTTTTCAAGCCACAGATTTGAGGGGAAAGAATAGATTGAGAGTGTGTCTTGGATGCTGCAGAAGTCCATCCCCTCAAGTGTGTGTAGTGACCAGATGTCTAAATCACTGTTCCTAGATGCCCTTATAGAGCTATGGACTGCCTGCCTGCACCCACAAGCACACACAGACCCAGCCCCCTAGTTCTCCTAAGCCACACTGAGCTCCAGTGATCTTTCATGTTATATGACACCCTGGCTGGCCCTATCAAGAGAATCAATGAAAACCCATTAGCCTCCTGTGCTACATTACTGTGTGGGAACAGAGGCAGCCAGCCGTGGCACCAGCACAGTCAGCATGCTGGAGATGCATCACACCAAGGAGGGTGAGCCAAGAAGCCTCCGCATCAGCAGCCCTCAGCTCCCAGGGGCTCCATTACAGTCTGCCTAGCCATAGAGAGCTGATGGGAGAGGCAAGGAATGGGCTCCCTCTCATGCCTGCCCTTCCTTTCAGTGGAGTCAGATCCTTTCCTGGGATGTGATGCTCAGGGCTCTTCCTCCAGTGTCCTTGATGATACTCAAGAACAATCTATTGCTCTGGTCAGGTTTTCTCTTGAGGTGGCTGAGTGTGCACTCAGCTAGCCTTCATAACTCTTTGAAATCACATTCCCATGCCAAAAAGACTGAAGCCCGGGATAAGGACTGTGGCCAGCGGTCCCATGTGTGAAGAACAGAGGGAAGCAAGCTTGAGTTGTGAGGCTGCCAACCTTCTGCAGGAGATGAATGGTCTGGTAGCCTCCCTAAGACTTGATTTCCCCAGCTATGAAATAATGGGCTGCTTTATCATCCTCACAGGGGTGTTGTGCAAAGTGCTGTGTTCCTGCACAGGGATCAAGCTAACATGACTGTTTAGACGCAACTTAGCATGACTACAAATCAGAGGGTTAACTAAAGGGGAAGATTCACCCTGAATGTGGGCAGCAGCACCCTTTAGGCTGGCGAATCCTTTAGGATGTCATCCTTTAAGATGACAAATGACCCACCGTAACCAGGCTGAAACACTCAAAACCACAGCCAAAAGGACTCTTTTCTTCCTTAAATTGTTTTTCTCTGGTATTCGCTTACAGCAATGAGAAAGGCTGGCTTACTCCAAGTTTAATGGTAGAAAGCACATCAAAGGAGCATTGAGAATAAGATTCCTAGGTCCAGTGTCAATTCTCTCAGGTGCCCTGTGTGTTTCTGTGTATGTGCACTGTGTGTGCACTGGGGTCTCAGACAGGAAGCAGGCTTTCTCAACTGAGTGAACATCTAATATGGGAACATTCTAGAAGAGCTTTCTAACAAAGAGATTCTAAAATGTCTCCTCTATAATTGTGCAGATTGGGATAGTGGGAAAAACAAGAGAATGTTAGGGGGTAAAAAGAAAAAACAACTGAGCATGTGAGTAGCTTCCAGGGGAACCATGGTCTGGCTTATCGCAGAAATAAAGGCTTTCACCCAAGGATCCACAGAAAAGATTTCCTTGAAGTATTTTCTCCCAAGATAATCACTGACTGTGCTACAAATGCATGGGATCCCTGACCAAAGGGCACAGATTATATCTCCTGAGCACCCAAGAAATAGAACTAAAGCCAGATCTGAAAGATGGAGAAAAACAAACCAGGGGAAGGGAAATGGACAAAGAACTTAGTCTTTTCTCAACTATATGAGTGTGTGAAGTTTCATCTCTGTAGGGTGAATATGTTCTGGAAAACAAGAATAATGTTTACTCCAAGGAATATAGTCATGAACTGTCAAGAGGGAAAAATCAAGTTATCATATGAAAAAAAACACACCTCCTCATAGATCTCATAAAGAAGAATCGATAGCAGAAGCACCAACATTCTCACGACCACCATCATCACCATCACCACCACAGTCACCACATCACCATCACGGTCCTTGTCATCATTAGCACAGGTACCATCACCAGCAACTCCTCCATTACCACTATCCACCATCACCACCACTGCTATTCCACCATCCCCACTTCCAGCCTTTATTCTATTGTCAGGCATTGTAATAAAGGAACAGTTAATATCTCATTTAGTCATTATACGTCCACGAAGGCAGTAAGTAATTGTTTTTAAAATAGGAAAACTGAGACTTGAAGATCATAAATGGTTTTTCCAAAGGAGCACCAGTGTTAAGGCATGAGATCTGGCTCTGAGACTATTCCCTTAACACCCTCTATCAAGAGTGTGTCTTTCTAAATGGAAAGCCCCTGTGTTCCTAGACAGGTTACCTAAAGCAAGATGAGCAACTCACGGTGACTCACGGAGCCCACTTACTTTTTCTGACCTAAATGGAATGATGATGTAGGCAACTAGACTAAAAATATCTGCACAGGATCTCTAAAGTCTTGGATAATAAAGTGAGAGATTTGAGAGGAACAGGTGGGGGCACTGTGCTTTCTGCCAGCTGAAGGCTGTAATTTTGGAATAGAGAGGAGTGGGCAGCTGGCTCAGCAAAATCACCAAGGATAGGGAGTGACTCTCCCAACCCTGCTCATGGCACCAGGCCCACGGGCTCCCAGAGAGGAGTGCCCACCAGTGGACAAGACTGAAAGAAGGAAAAGGGAGAAAAAAAATCTCAGGAAACAGGAAGCCCTACAAGGGAAGACCAGCAGAGTAACAGAGAAAGAAAAACCACAAATAAAGGGCATCCAAGAATCCTCAAAGGAAGAAGCAGGGATTTCCTTCAAAGGAGAAGTCCTTGGGCTTCAGATCAGAGATTTGGTAACACACAGGATGTGGGTGGAAAACACAAGAACGAGAACGACCCGTTATGCGAGGCCTGCGTTAGCTCTACTGACCTGGTCATAGGAAAGACACTGAGAAGAGCAACTAAGGCTAGAGAAGACTCTTGCCTGAGCTAGCTGCTCACCATCCCCTCCACCGGGTCTCAGCCCAGCCTCCAGCCACGCCCCTCTGCCAGCCCCTAATTGGATGTACCTTAGGTGCTAAATTCATCTCAGGTGTGTCCCTATTGCTCAGATGGTACTTTTACTGGAATGTGGCCATTTCTGCAAACAGCCAGTCACCAAGGAAGTCTTATTGAAGAGTCAGAGAGTTTTACTAATGGCTACACAATGTCTACCACATAGCGTTCCCAAGTGACTGGGGATGACCTTAGCAAGTGAGACATAAAGCCTGGAGGGTGAGGGAGAGACAGACCATGGTTGCCTTTCGTTATTTACCATGGTTGCCTTTAGTTATTTGAAGGAACCATCATGGAGGAAAAGAGAAGAGTGTTCCTGGATATATAAGTGACAGGGTCAAGCCCTAGCTTCACGGAAGGGAGACATCCTTGACAGCCATGCCTGCCCAAACTGACTCAAGAAGGGCTGAGTCTTTGGTGTGTAATAAAGCGTAAAATAAGCACCACCTGTCAAAGATAGATTCCTGCCCTGGCTGAGATACTGGACCAAGTGCTCTATGAACTTGGAGCCCCTCTGTAACTGTTAGGTCCCCTTAAGGAGCCACAGAAACACAAGCGTCTTATTTATGACCTAGAAAGTGTGACCAGACGCCGTCCGTCTGGACACAGAGGAGGCACCTGACCTACCAAAGCCATTGAATTTTTAAACCTGCAGTTTTATTGGAGGGGATAATTTTATTAACAGGGAGACTTAGGAACTGATTCCAGAAAAGTGAAAAGGGGAGCTAAATCTCCAAGCGCCTTGTTCTCTAGCCTATCTGAAGGCTTAAAGCATTCTACAGTTGGAGACCGTCCTGCCCCAGCTTATGCTCAGGGATGTTGGAAATGGTGCTTGGCAGCCACGTGTTCAGTGCTGTACAAACTGACTCTACAAATGGGTCATCAAGTCCCAGATGCTCCCCACAACCTTCTAAACATACCAACCCTTCCTAGACACACCAGCTTCTCTTCAGGGCCAGATTAAGGACTGTCTGTCTAGCCAGGCTCCCCCAAGTCTATATGTGGCTTCTCCTTGTATGCTCCAAAGTGTGCGTGTGTCTTGTGATGTCAGTAAGGAGGTTTGACCTCTGGTAAACTTTGCCCAGTGACCATTTTCCTCTTCTAAAGTGAACCCTCTGATCAGCAAGACCTGAATTCCCAGGATTTCCCAATGACTTTGGATGCTGGCTCCACTTCCTGCCCCCCCCCACACCTCTTTACATTCATTGAACAATAGACAGACCAGACCACTGAACTCCATCCTACTTTCTGTTCCAGCTCTGGTTCCAGGGTGACAGTGACAGAGAGCAAAAGCATATTTCTGGTTTGGCACAGTCTTTTCAGACACTGATTGTTGCATGCTGGGGAAAGATGAGCATGGTAAATTCGCTCCCTTGCCTGAGCACCTTGAGATCCAGTCATTCATATTTCCTTCAGCAAATATCCTTTGAGTTTCCACTCTGTGCCTAGCACCAGGCTAGGCAAGAAAATAGCTTCAGCACAAAACACAAGTATGGCCTTTCCCTAGTTACTTTTTTTCTTGTTGTGGTCAAATACTTGGCAAGTAACCATTTAATAAGGAAAGATTTCTTTTGGTTCATGGCTCAGAGAATATAGTATGCCCATCATGACAGGGGAAACATGGCAGCGGGAGCGAGTCACAGATTGTGGCAGTGGGCATGTGCTCACACATCTCAGCAGACCAAACAACAGAGAAAAGGGGATGCAGGCACTGGGACAGTGAACTTTCTCCTTTTCTCTTCTTTACCCAAGCCGGGAGCCCAGCCCATAGGGTGGTGCCGGTGACACTCAGGGCAGCATCTCCCTCCCTCAATTCAGACTCTATAGAAATACCCTCACATCTAAATGTGGGTGTCCATAGAATTCTAAATCCAATCAAATTGACCAAGAAAAGGGGGCACCACGTGGTCCTTACCTAAAGAGGAATGGAAAGATGCAGCCTGTCTCCAGAAACAGGGCTCTCAAATTCCACCATGCAGAGATCGTGGTGAAATTAGATGGGGGCTGCAATGGAGCATGTGCAGGCTTCTCGGTGGTGCAAGTATGGCCGGCACTGGGGTGACGGCAGGAAGAACGAGCTTGGATGAATAGTGGTCATAATAGTGGTCATGGTGAGCAGTGGGGAGGCTTGTTCCTTCCTCCTCATTCCGTGGTCCTTTTCCACTGGCCAGAGCTCTGGCAACCCTTCCCCTTGTCAGGTAAGGTCTCTGGGTACTGGCAGCACCAGAGTTGGGGGGATGGCATCCGGGGCTGGGTTCCCATGGCATGGGATGATGGCAGGAAGTCGAAGGGACCCAAGATGTCCTACTTTTGTCTTTGCAGATTGTGCTGGGTGCAAAGAGGAGATTAAACATGGCCAGTCACTCCTAGCACTGGACAAGCAGTGGCATGTCAGCTGTTTCAAATGCCAGACCTGTAGTGTCATCCTCACAGGGGAGTACATTAGCAAGTGAGTATCACTCCATCTCCCCCTCTCCCGAAGGCTACCTGGGCCTCTGCATCCTACAAGGCCTGGCCCACTGTCCTCTCCTGAATCTCAGAATCACCCTGCATCACATCCATTGGAAGCCACACAAGCCACATGGCCACACTCCTAGCCTCTTTCTGCCTTAGACCTTCCCATATTGTTTCCTCTCCCATGATGCACTGGTGGTCCTCACCTGTGGCTCCTTCCCTTCCTTCTGTATGCCTCCAACTCAGAGGTGACTCCACTCCATCACTCCCCACCCTCCATTCTTCCATTCCTACCCTCAGACTGCCCAGTTTCTTACACAGGCCACCACCATTTATAATTATACATATTCAGGTGCATGCCTTAGATGGTTCACCATTTCCTGAGTTTTCATTATGCACAAAGAACTAACAAATAGCTTTGGATGGACTAGGACATTAAACCTCCAATGGGCAGGCATGGTGCACACCTTCGATCCTAGCACTAAGAGGCAGAAACAGGTGAATCTCTGTGAGTTCAAGGTCAGCCTAGTATACACAGTGAGTTCCAGGACAGCCAGCGCTATAATGGAGATCCCCCATCTCAAAAATAAAACAAACCTCTCATGGTACAGATCCTCAAAGAAGTAAACAATGTGAACAGTGACAGTTCTACTCTCTGTCCCTCCCTGGTTGGGGACTTTGATATAGTTACTACTGATCCCCAGCATTTAACACAATGCCTGACCTGAAGTCGACACAGTTATTGCATGGGTTTAACAGAGATGGTAGATAAATCAAATTATCAGGTAAGAGGACTCAGCCTCAGGGAGTTACACGTAGCAACTTTGGACAAGCTCTCTTCAGGCTTCAGCACTGGTGACAACACATATATATTCAAATCTCCAAAAGCAACTGTGAGCAACGACCTTCAGCACATCGACACTTTCTGAACCCAGATACTTCCTCTGTCCCATGACTGGCCCAAAGCCAGGCGATGTGAGCTTGTGTTTGCTGTGGAGACATATTCACCAAGGGAGACAAGCTGTGGACAGGAAGAATTGGGACAACAGGGGTCTGTGGAAAGAGCCTGTGGGTAATAAGTGTCAGTCATGAGTGACCAAATGCCCCACACAACACAATGGAAAACAACAATTGGAGTCGTTTGACTCAGACTTGGGAAGGTCACAGGTTTACTAGCTTCTTAAATGTAGCCTACCATGCCTGTCTGCGCTCTATGCGCTACCATACCGTTCATGAGTCAGGCAAGGGACTGGAGATTGAAACACACAGACTCACAGACAGAGACAGGAGTCATCCTTGAAACAGGAATGCCCCAAGAATGCCCCTTTATTGTGGTCAGGGGCAGCTTATATAGGGATCCTTAACTGATAGCCACATCCCAGCCAAACCCACCAGAAACCACTCCCCTGTCATCAGGAACTCCTGAGGGTCTCGTGCTCAGAGCAGCTGCAAACATTACAAGTTGTTTACAAGAAATTCAGGATCTGGGGGGTTCACAGCTCCCAACACTTAAAGGTGTCTTCAGCACTAGAGTCTCTCTCCTACCCTACTCCCTTTCTCTCTCCATCCTTCCCTCTTTCCTCTGCTTTCCTCTCCATTGGATTTGTCCCCAGGTCGATGAAGTGGCAAAGAAAATCACCAACAGTTTTGATCATCAGTTCAGCAGGCCCAGTGAAAAGGGAGGCCCTTCTGTAAAAACTGTCACAGAAGTCTGGTGACTCCCTCTGGTTTAGCTGCCTTACTTCACCATTCCCTCTCAAACACTAACCAGGAGGGCAGGAGGGCGGGAGGGCCCAACCCCTAAGGCAGCCCTTTGTTGACGCTTAGAAAGCTGGAATAAGAAAAGGGTGGCCTCCAAAGGAAAAGTCCAGGAAGAGGAAATAGCTGCTGGCCAGACATACCCCACCTGTGCCCAAGGTGCAAAAGGGGGCTATCGCTAGTCTGAGAAAGGAAGGGTCCCTTCTAACCAGCTGCAAGTGGCATCTGGAGTCTGAGAGGACCTCGTGGAAGGTGTGAGCTGGGCCTTGAAAGAGTGGGTAAGATTTGAAACACAGAGACAAGCTTGGAGACAAAATCCTAGCCCATCCAGGGCAGTAGGGTGGGCGTGGGTTAAACACTTCCCTCCTCTTTGGGAACTCAAGTGTGTACACAGGCGAAGCAGAGTGCCAGGCTGCAGAGGTGAGCTGGTCAAGTCACTGAGAGCCCTTGATGCCATTTCAGTAGATGGCAGACATTCCTCTCTAAGCAGACTGGGTAAGGAATGTCTGTGGGAAGTCACCAGCCAAGAGTCATTGGTTCTAGGTTAGAACTTGCTGGGGCAGTAAGGGCTGCCTGCCTTCCTGGGCGTCGGCAATCTGGCTCTGGGTCCCTCACCTGCTGCAGCCAAGCGGTAGGAGAGCCATGAAACTATAACAGATGCTCAAGGCAGAAATCCTTCTGCCTGGGGGACCTTGGCCAAGGACTCAGCAGCTCCGAGTCTTACTGTGCTCATTTGTGAAAACAGGGTTAATAAGATGTTATGTTCCAAAGCTCTGTGTTCCATATCTAATAAGGACACAGTAAATGTGCTCTTTCCCATCTGCCTCTGTTTATAATCATGTATATTTCCAATTCTCTAAGGCGTCCCCAACCCAGGAATCCGAGTGAAGTTGTATCAGCATCTTTACCCAGACAGCAGTTTTTTTTTCTTTGCAGTTACCCGTGCTTACATCCACAGAGTAAGAACGTGGTTAGAGGTCAGGGAAATTGAAAGAGTCAGGGAGGTTTCATGGCTCACGGACAAGGGCTGCTTTAACTTTAGGCAATGCTAACACCTCGATCCCACAAAGAGCTCCAGGTGGAGACAGAGAAATAGCCTGTCTGCTCTTTAGGCCTGTCTGTGTCTGAGCCATGTTACCCTACACCCAAAAGTGGGCAACAGTCGCCTTAAGTACTCTCACAGCCACTGTGGAGATTACTGCCTTTCCTGAGTAGACAGTGAGCCAGGCAGGCACTGACTGAACCCTAGCATATACTGGGCCCATCTCCGTCATTTCTCATGAAAATGTGGGGAGAAACCAGACCACCTGAGTTTGAGCCTCAAGTGTAAGCAGATCCTAGGTGACCTGGGGAAGTTACTTACCTATTCCAAACTTAGGCTTGTTCATTCAACACACTGGAAAATGAATAGGACCAACTTCCCTGGGCTGCCATAACCAGTAAATGACATAATCCGTGTGCATCAGTATCAAAGCAAGAAATGCCAGCTATTAGCCATAGAGAACAATGTAACAGGCCATAGCAGGGCTGATGAGAGCCTTTATCAGTAGAGAAAGACACCACAGAGGACTGGCACCTGAGTTCAATCCAAAAGTTGATTCCTGGAACTCATATGTAAAAGTGGAAAGAGAATAAACTCCACAGTTATGCTCTGACATCCACATGCCTACACACACACACACTGATAATAATAAATAATTCAAAAGAATAAGCCATGGGAATCTGACCTCTGTCTACTGAGTCCAAGCACTTGATAGACACAGGGCATAAACACTACTTATGGGAGACTTTCTTGTGAGGCACTGGTCCATCAGCTCAACCAAGTGGTTCTCTCAGTTATGGATAAAATTTTTGGTTAAAGGAGAAACTCTTATGGGTCTGTAAGAATTGATCACATTACTAAACCCTAGAAGGGAAACCAGGATGGGCTAAAAGGAAAAAGGAGACATTTCCCTTACGCTTTGAGAATGTTGTAGCATGTGCAAGCATTTTATTTTCTACAGGAAATAAAGCGTGTCTTGAATAATTTTTCAAAAGAGTCCTTTGGGGAAAGAGAAGCAGGTGGGTCTGGATAACTCATGGGGGAGGGGAAGGAAAAATTAAAGGCCACCCAAAACGACAGCCCAGAGCAGTGGCTCCATCAGTGTCTAGGGACCTCACCCAATGCAGATTCCCATGGCTTTTCTTTCCCTGTAGATCTGAGAGGCGGTTTAATTTTGAAAAGCATTCTGAAGCTCCCAGTCTTGGCCCATCACCGCAGACCAGGTCCTGACCGAGGACGCCCTCCCCGCTCTACTCACTTCCCATGTCAACTTCCTCTTGTAGGGATGGTGTTCCGTATTGCGAGGCTGACTACCACTCCCAGTTCGGCATTAAATGTGAGACATGTGACCGGTACATCAGTGGCAGGGTCTTGGAGGTAAGTAACCACGTGTGAGCAGGATGACCTGTGACTTCAAAAAAATCATCACTGAAGAAGAGATAGTCACCCCATGTCCTTCCCTCCTCCATTGCTTAAACCTCCCAGAGTTAGCTTACGGCATGGCCCTGACCAGATAGCCTTGCCAAGATCTGAGAACCCCCAAAATAGAATGTGGACAAGATAATTCTTGGTTCAAAAACCGCTGTGCTGGGGAAATCAGTTGCTTCTTTGGATTCAGACTCAGACAGATTTCTAAGGAGTACCAATTAGGATTTCCCTCCTGGCTCTACCTCTGGATGGAAGCCCTTTTTATGTTTTAACTGTTTGGTAATGTGCTCATTTAAGAACCAGCTTTGTCTAGCAGCTTGCTCTCTAAGCCCTTCTTTGGCTGGTCCATCACCATGGCAACAGCTCTCCCCAGCCTCTGATACACTGCTCTCTCTGCCAGTGACAGACAACCTACAGTCTCTTGCTGAGTTGTTGACCTTACTATCCTTTCTTTCCACACCCTGTGGGACTAGCTGCTACCTGCCCATATTTTGGGGCCACCTACCTTGGAGAGTTCAGTGTAAAGGGAAAATAATGCCCTAAGGATAGGGACAATTGAGTTGTGGCATGTCTCTACTGCTGATTCATCTCTGTAGGCCTCCACTTTGCATCTGATAGTGGCTAAGAAGTGGCAGGCTGGCTCAGCCCCTGTCGGCAGAATTGTTAGCACTGCCAGTTGCTTGTGGTTACCATGAGGACCAAGTTGAAAAGGATTCTACAGTCCCATGTGGATCCAGCAGACAAGCATGGCAATCCAGACAGGGCTGTGTGAGGAGATCCACTGAAGCAGAGCTCTGAGGACTTGAGGTCAGTGTATGCAAAGCCAGGGGACAGAACAGGGAGAAAAGCCAACATGGCCTTGAAAATAAAGGGTTGGAATACAGAGCATGTCACAGAGGGCCTATTTCCTGGGACTGTGTCCATCTTGTTTAAGAACTTGGGTTTTATAGTAAGTGTAAGGGGAGAACCTTTGGAGAGTTTAGTGTGATAAGATGGCATGTTTTTAAAACCTGCACTGAATGTGATATGGAAAATTAAGTATAGGGAGTCAGAGAGAATCATATAATCCAATGCAGTAAATTACTAAATGACTAGGCATCTCTAAGGACTAGTGAAGAGGGCCGAGCAGGGAGAATGGAAGCACACAGGAAAGGTTGCTGGGCCCAGGAATCCAGGGGTGTGAGGTACAAGAATAAAGAGTCTATGGATGATTCAGTGGGCACTGGGGAGTTGTGGAGAGACTGAGCTGGAATGACCTGGTTAGAGCTGCACCTCAGAGAAGGTAGCATGGTGCTCACAGGAAACCGGAAGAGACGCCATCAGGGAGCCCCTGCGTAACAAGGGCAGCCACCTTTATCTCCAGCTCCATGGAAGCTGAAATTCAGTAGCTCAGCCACTGTGGAGCAACTTGAGAATTTGGGGACTGAGGAAGCAGCTAAAGTTGTGTCAAAGTGTTGAGTCTGGATGACGAGAAGCTTAGTATGGCATCTGCTGAACCGGAGATGGAAGAGAAGCCAGGTAATCCAGGCAGAATCGTGGCGAGCATTTGAGATGGGATGTGACTGAAATCCCAGGAAGGTTTCAAGGGGACAGACAGGAAGGTAGATCAAAGCCCAGAAACAAAACCTAGACCTGGAGAAGCCTAGCACTCAGAATTGAATAATAGCATGAGAGTAGTCAGGTTTTCCAAGACAGAGGAGAGAAATTGGCAGACTGGGAAAGGGCTATCACCAGCCTTGGGAAATGGCTGCCTACGGGTGGCACAGAGACATGGAGTTGTTATAAGAAGAGAGATAATCAAGGAACTAAGAGGAGGGTTGGGGAGCTTTCTCAGTTGGTAAAGTGTTTGCCTTTACCAGAGATCTCCAGAACATGTATGAAAAAGTCAGGAGCAGTGGTTCACACTCACAGTCCCTGTGCTGGGGAAGCAAGGACAGGCACATCCCTGGGCTTCACTGATCAGCCAGCCAAGCCTACTTGACAAGTTTCAAGCCAGGGAGAGACCCTGTCTCCAAAATCAAGGTGAAGGGATTGGCAGGAATACTGGCTGTTCTTCCAGAGGATCCAGGTTTGATTCCCAGTACCCATATGGCAACTCACAACCATCTGTAACTCCAGTTCCAGGGGATCTGGTGCCTTCTTCTGGCCTGTGTGGGTACCAGGCATGAAAAATGATACACGGATAGATATACATGAAGGCAAAGCAGTCATGCACATAAAATAAAAATATTTTTTAGAAGACTCTCCTCTGGCCTTCCCAAGCATGTGCGTGCACATGAACCTACACACATATGTAGACCTGCATGTGCTTGTGCACACAGGGTAAGAGAGGAAAACTGAGAACAGCGTAAAAGGTGGAGCTTCAGGAAACATGGCGGGTCAGTTGGAATCTTAGTCAAAATGTAGAGAAGTTAAGGGATGGAGGGGGCTGGGAAAGGCTGGTGTGTGTGGTGAAATTTTGCCTTAAATAGTCTTTGCTGACTGCTTCTGCATAACCGAGGAAGAAGCATCTAGCAAGTTGTGGAGTCAGTGCAGGGAAGGCCACTAAGGCTGGATTCAAGAGAAGAATCTTGATGCACACTAGGCTGCAGCTAGCAAGGTTTTCTAGTGGCCGCCTGTTTCCCAACGTGGCAGTCTCTCCTTTCAAGGCAGCTGTGACTGGATTCCCACTGACCCTGTTTGTACTAACTCCCTCAACATGTGACTGACTCCCACACACACACTTTGTGCTGGAAAAGACATTTAGCAACCAGCTCTCCCAGCCTCCTTGTTTTACAGATGAAAAAGGAAGACCCAAGACAGGTAGTACCTTTCCAAGGTCAGAGGCAGAGATGGAGTCTGGGACTCCAGCCTCCTGGATCCCACAGTGGTGCCTAAGGCTCTCAGATAACCAGGGGTCAGGAGGAAAAATAATCATGGATTTGAATTCTAATTTTACCATGTCTAGCCACGAAACCTTAAGCGAGTCTTTGTCAATAGTGAAGACTATCATTTCTTTCCTAATGAGTATGTTAAGCAGGACTTTGTTTAGTTGGAAGGCAGAAGCCAGTCTCAAATCAGGGGGGCTGAAAAGGACATGTGTCCATTCCCATAATAAGAATGTGGGCATCATTCTGGCTTTAGACTTAGCTGGAGAGTGAGGCTGATTAAGATCCCTTGAATCTTTGACTATCTTGGCTCCACATTCTTCTGCATTGCCTTTATTCTGAAAAGGATTCTGCTTTGTGCTTGGGGTATTGGACAGCAGTTGCTTAGGCTTATATCCTATCATATAGCCACATATAGCCACATCTGGAGTGGTTAACAAAATGTTCTTTCGTAATGGTTCAGCAAACATCTGGGGGCTCTCTGGATAACTTCAGGCCCATCCCTGATCTCATTGTGCCCATAGAGTTGGAATCAGCTCATTGATGGGGCTCACACCATATAACCATATGGCTTGATAGCGGGTGGTCCAACTGAGCAAAGCTTATTGCTGTTTCTGGAAGATGGGCAAGGATGCTAGCTAGGCAGTAACTGCCCAGTACAGGGCCTGCATATTTCCAGGATACTGCAGACACTTCAAACTGTTTCTTGTCTTCTTATCCCAACATTCCCGTTCTCTTCTGAGGCCAACTCGTGACTCCTTCCTTCTCTGGGGACAGAACGGCTGAGTGTCAGAACTATCCTTCCTATATCCTCAGCAAAAAGAACCACAGCCTGCTCTTGCTCCACTTCAGACTTTGACTGCCATGCTCAGTGCTCTCTAATATGGCCTCCTTAGGGGTACCAACTCTTTGCTGCTTTTCCTCACTGCCTTCTTGGCTTCAGTTGGTTAGTGTGTAAAATGGCTGATTGCATCTCTCTGCCTTTGTTCCCTTATGCTGGGTGAAGGCTGCCCTGGCAGCCTCCCTTCTACCCCCTTGTTTTCTAAGCCATCCAGGACCAACGCTGCTGAGACAGGCCTGAAGTCTCTTTTCAGCTGGGGCAGGGTGGCGGGTGTGACATTTAAGAAGATGTGCGTTCAGTATTGCGGAGCCACTGTTGCCATGATGGAGAGAAAAATCAGGGCCCAAAAAAGGCCCTATAATTGAAATGATAAGGAAACACAGTAGGAAGAGGCTACTAATTAAGCTGATTATCCTTGTCATGGTACTGGAGGATCGGTCCCACGACTTCCTTGCTTGGGAAAATAGCAGGCTCTTTCTGAAGTTTGAACACAGCTTACTCGACAACAAGGACAATTTTCTCACTGGTGGGAGCCACAGAAACAACCAAGAATGGAGAAAGGGGACATTGAAAATTATTTTTCTTTTGTAGGAATCTGCCCTTTTCACCTTCTTGCTAAGTTTTGAGATAAAAGAGTTTCTCCAAAACAGACAAGCCCATCCCAAGAACCCCACCCCTAAGATGGTTTGCAGATAAGATTTCTTTAGGTTGTGATTTCAGGACTAGCATCAGATTAAATGCTGGCTTAGAGAAGGGGGTTTCATGACCTCCAAGAGTCATCCATTTACTTCATCCCTCCCCTAAAAATACCTGTGCTGTTATGGAAAAAAATTCATTCAAAACAGGCTTCACCTTCCATCCCAGGCTCTGTGCTACTCCTCCCATATGCAAATTCTAGATGTGTCACTAAAGGGCCCTTACACATCAGGTCTTCTGGAGTAAGATTCTAGAATCTAATGCAGAAGTGAGAAGGGGGTGGGTTGGGGGTGACCCTGCTCCCTGTTTCCAGGGAGACCTTCAGACAAAACTTTCTCAGAAAACATTTATTCCCCCCAAAAAAGATTTGCACTCATTTCCATTTTTAAATGAAATATTGGTCAGGAAGGAAAGTGAGAAAAAGGAATGTGTTTCCTAAAGCCGGGTTAGATAGCCAGGCTCAGGCAGAGAGATCCAGGTACAGCCTTTTAGCCTAGGCATTAGGAGTGCCCCGGCCGGTCCTGCTTCTCACATAACATAATTTATGCACTGAGCCCATTAAAAAAAATCTGTCCTCCTTAAGCTGTGCTCATAATTTTTGCCATGTTTGTAAACCTTATACACTCAGCCTTACCTAATACTTTAATCTGTCTTTAAGTTGACTCACTTAACAGACAACTGGTACAACATAACAGGAAAAACAGAGTCATTTGCCAGTTGAAGACAGCCCAAAATGAATATCGTTCTAGCCAGATTTTCTTGTTTGTGAAGACTCTAAGCCTCATGCTTGTTCTTGTTAATAGACGAGTGTGTTTTAAATAATGCTACAGATGCATGGGCAGACACTGGTACATTTGCCTTGGTGAAATCAGACCTCAAAAACAGGTTTGGAAAGGATCTATCTGTCAACCTATCCATCTCCTCCTTCCTTATTCTGAGACAATGTTATGGAGCCTCAAGTTCATATGGTAGTTCTTACAATCACTGTCAATATCATTAGTGTTAAGGGCCCCCATACTCAGGAACATGCTGGTAGTCCTCAAATAAACACTTCCTTATGGGCAAGGAGGAGATGGGAAATAGTGTCCTCTGATTGCCCTGCCCATGTCTAGGGAAATCCCCTGAGCTTCCATCAAGACCCATGAAGAAACCGCCAAACTATGTGGGTAGACTCTCATATGGTTGTGGTTGCCCCCGGGCAGCCTCCCAACCGACCACAGAGCCATGGAGAGAGACACCAAACCCACCAATGTTCCCAGGAAGTGTTCACCCTCCAGCCCCTACTGGACAGTGGCCTCAGTTCTGATGTTCTACTCCATATCCTGATTTCCACAGGCAGGAGGGAAACACTACCACCCCACCTGTGCCAGATGTGTGCGCTGCCACCAGATGTTCACCGAAGGGGAGGAGATGTATCTCACAGGTAAGCAAATCTGACCCTCGATGGCATTCTGGTAGGCTTGTGGCTGGAAAAGAGACAGCCTCCTTCCTCTTCAGTGTTATCGCTGCTGTTGGCTTGCCTTCAAGATTGCAATTAATTCTCTCCTCTCTGGGTGGATGAGGGAAGTTGTCGGAGTGATTAATATGAGGTGACATGTAATCTGCCTTCCATCCCCGTGTGCCTCCACCGGCTGCTCCACTGGCCTGCTTCCCTGGCAATCCTCTGAGCAAATTCTTCTGGCTCCAAGTGGGGGTGGGAGGTTGAGCTGGACAAGGCCAAGGGGTCAGAGGGGCAGGGATGGGGGATTGTCCAGGCTACTGAGTTAACACAGTTTCTACCTGTCCTGTTCCATCCCGTTTCAACTCACCACATCTCAGAGTATCCTAGTAGGCCATTGCTCAGGGCTCCCAGGGTGAAAGGCACAGTGGCTTCCCCTCCTGGCTAGCCCTGGATTCCTACTTCAGACACCCAGTTACCTTCAGATTCCACTCATCCCTCTGCCCTCAGTGCAGCACCTGATCCTACTACATCACAGTGCTCTTGGCTCTGCTCTTCTGAAAAATCTTTCCAGGCCCCTCCCACCCCACTGGTTTGACACAATCACTTCAGCTTCTCATCTGAGTGAGGCCTTCTCACCAAGGCACCAAGCCTTGCATCTAGAACTTGAACAAAGCCACCGTCTATGCTACCAAACCAGCTTCACGTTAGCAATTGTTTCTGGGGCCCCTAACATGTGAAAGCTCTGTCTCGTCACAACACTACAGCCCAAGGCAGGAACTAGATGCTATTCAATAATTGCGTGAATGGCTGTCAACCATGATAGAGGATGTTAAGGAGAGGCTACCATGCCAAGGAAGGTCCCCTACGGAAGGGCCAAGAGCAGAGTTTCTGGTGAGTGACTGGTAACTGGTGTGCTCATTTCTCTTTATATCACTGTTAGCAACGTGCCTGACAAGAACAACTTAAAGAGAGAAAAGATTTCTTTTTGCTCAAAGGATTTTCAGTCCATCACAACAAGGAAGGGTTCATGGCCATGGATGTAGGCTATTTATATCATGGTGAAGGAAGAAGCAGGGGCAAAGCCTGAACCAGGCTTCAGGCTCTAACTTTCAAAGTCCCACTTGTCGTGACCCTACTACTGCCAGCCAGGCCCCACCTCCTGAAGGTGCCTCGGCCTCCCATGGCACCCAGCTGAGAAACCAGTTTTCCCAATATGAGCCCATGGTAAACATTTGAGAGTCAAAACCTAACCTAACCGTTGATCCTGCGGTCTGTTCAGGCTACAAAACAAACTAACATAGATGGTGGCTCATCAATGACAGACATGTACTGCTCAGCGTTCTGGAGGCTGGCAAGTCCAAGATCAAGGCGCCCACAGATTTACTGTCTGGTGATGTCCTCCTTTCATACCGGTACTACCTTCTTGCTATATCCTGACATGCTGAAAGGGACAAGGTGGTCCCTGAGTCGTATGTCCTCAGGGTATTGATCTCAGCCTTTGGCAATTCTGCTCTCATGATGCAGTCATTTCCCCAAAGACGCCCCCTCCTAATATTGTTACATGAGAGGAGTGGGTCCAGCAGGGTCAGTGTTAGGGCTCAGAAACAGGCAGAAGACTAACAATTCTTAGACAAGCCAGGAGGAACCAAGTACAAGCAAAGTACAAGATTTAGTAGCATCCCTGGTCCACACCCACAAGGTTCCAGTAATGTGCACTCTCCATTGTGACAATCAAAAGTATCTCAGACACTGCCTAACATCCTAGCAGATGGGGAAGAGGGCGAAATCATCCTCAGCCGAGACCTGCTGGCCCATAGCTATTCAGCAGAAACTGGGCACGTTGGGCAGGGACTCCCATGTGGGACTCAATGAAGAGGCCATTTCAAACACTCTGGGACTCTAACTGCTTCCTTGAGCATACCATCATCCGGGTGTTAGATGGGGGAGGATGCTGCTTTAAACTGGAAAACCACATTCCTCATCGTGTAGATGAGAATGGGAATACACCTAGAGAAAGGCAGAGGCCTTTGTGAATCAGTGTGCAGGATGAAAAAGAACCTGGTCTGGGATTCCCTCCAGGCTCTCTCCACCTTCCTCCACAGGACTGAGACCCGGGCTGATATCCAGGTCTGGTCCCTGTGGCTCCCCATGAGCACCAACACCCTCTGCGATCCTGAGTGATTCCTGCTTCAGGACCCTGTATTACCTGTCTTAGCACACCAACCACCACTATGTAAAGTTTGCACTTGGGTTGAAAATCTGCTGTGCAGTGTTCTTTCCACCTTCTCAACCTCACGGTGCTGAACCTGCCCTTGGACCTGCATTACCATCTGTGCACCATGGAGCAATCAGCATCTTTTTGCCTTCCTGCTTCAATTCCAAATCTTTCTCTTCCCCCTTTGGTACTTTGACCTAGATTGCTTCAGATTCGGTCCTGGCACTATTGCTTACTAATTTGTTTACCGTAGACAAACCTCTTGCCTCTCTGGACCTTGATTGTCTGACCTGTATGATAGACTTCAAGCTGCCCCTGTAAGATACAAGTGTAGTAAATTCCTGGAGAGACAACCTTCTCTTTGTTCACTTACCATCTGTATCTTCTGAGGCCTAGCATGTGTCCAGTAGTGCTCCAACAGCTGGAGAGGTAGGAAGGAGCAACAGAGACAAAGGCCCTGCCCTCAGGGAGTTCCTAGCCAGGAGTTAGAAACTTTACCCCCAACTTCCCAGGGATACTGAAGGAGTTAAACAATGGAGTCAAGTCAACAGCTCTGTGTTTGTGTGAGAAAAGGCACCATAGAACTTAAGGCAGAAATGCATCCAGGAGGTGGGAGATATTCTTGGTCATGAAGAAGAGCTGTCACCTTCTCAATAATTATCCCCATTCCTACCCTTCTGGCTCCTGGGAGAGTGGGAGTAATTGCAGGGTACGAGGGGACCTGCCTTGAGGGGTGCCAAGGGATCTGCCATGAGGGGGCTTGGGCCATGGGTGCTAGAGTCATAATGATGCTGGTTATGGGTGTCATGTGTGGGTGGCAGCCACCAGGACTGTCAGTTACCACCAGGAGCTGAGCCTAGAATACACTCACCAAGTAGCAGCACCAGGACTGGAGAAATGGCAGTGCAGGAGTGGAATGAGTCAGCGGAGAAGGAGCAGACCTGAGTTCAAGGGTCAGCACTTCCGCTAATGGGTCATGATCTTGAAGAGTGACTCTCTCCTCTGGGTGTTTTTCCTCCCTGGTCAAGTGTGGCTGGTACCACTCTCTCATTGATCCATTCCAATGAAGGTCACGCTACTCCAGGCTCTCTAGTGAGTGCCAAGCATTCTTCTTGGAGATGAGCAAGGCAGGCGTGTTTGGTGCTCTGATGGAGTTTATCGCCAGATGGGAGAGACTGGCATTAATCAAACAGAAGCAACAATATCAAAACTCTCTCTGAGGAGAAAGTTTGGGGATAATGGGGAATGTATCAGAAGACCAAGATGTCAGGGGAGGCTCCTCTGAAGAAAGGACATTTCAAGCCAGGATCCTGAGCATGAGTAATGGGGAGGGGTGATGAAGAGGAGAGGCAGTGAGGACAGCAGGGGCGAAGTCCCCAGATGGAAGGGAGCACCCTATGGTGGCGAAACGGAGACAACCCATATACCTGGTACAGAAAGAACAGACATACGCCTCAGGAGCACTGGAGGACAGAACGAATGTGACGGTGCTGAGAGCCTTGGAGCAGGGTGTGGAGGTGGGCAGGACGGAGATACAGAATATTAGGGCCCACATTCTGGACTCTGTCTCAGGGTTCTGTAGCAGGGACAGGCTGGTTCTGATAGATGATCCCCAGAGTGTCTTTGGTTCACTACTTTGGGTTTTAATCACCGTGTGATGGCTTTCCGATGGGCTCTACTTGGGAGATGTCTGACATCTCTGGGAGACTTCTGGGCCCCCTGGAGACTATAGCATGTTTCCTTTTCTTTGTTTTAAGCTCTGTTGCACATTCTGGTTTTCAGCTATTTCTATAAAGAGGCCAGACTTCTAATCTGTTTGTTATACAAACCCTTCATTTGGGCTTCCCCAGGAAATTAGGTCACTGGTTGTAGTGCAGCAGAATAAAGCTGAAATGCTTCAGGTTCAGGGCAGAACTTACACTGAAGTCTCAAAGGCCAAAGTCGCTGCAGATGTAGGCATTGTGCTGGGCTCTAAATGTGGTGCGCCTGCTCTTCCTCCTAAATATACCTCCATCCAGGACAGTGGGTGCAGTCTTTATCCAGCCTTCTAGCTGCACCCCGTGCCACTCCCCTCCCCATCGTGAAGATCTGAGGCAGCTGACACTGGAAAGCACAAGGCCAGCTCTTATCATTTGCATATTCAATGAATTCATTTTGAAATCCTGGGACAGACCCTACACTGCTAACCGAAGTACTGTAGCAAAGCATGAGTCCGCCAGTGTTAAACATGAGGAACATGGTGGTCATCACGGGTCTGCTCGCCGGTTCAGCATCTATGCTGTCAAGTATGGTACATGGCACTGGGACTTCAGTGCCCTGCCCCATTCTGTCTGTTGATGTGGAGATGTCAATACCAATCTGTGAAAAGGGAGAGTTTGAAGACAATGGGAATGAATGTATTGAAAGGCCTCTGACCTACTCTAACGAGGTGATTGAAAAACATTTGCCTTGTGCCCCCCCAACCAAGGACTCAGGAATTTGCAAATTAGGGAATTTGCAACACTTGACTAGTCTATCTATGAGGAACTAGTATGTCTAGTTCATCAAAGCATTTTGCTTTATCTGTTACAAAAGTGTGTGTGTGTGTGTGTGTGCACTAGAAAACAGCCTCCAGTGACCTTCATCCACCCTGGTTTGTTGTTAGTTTCATCAATTGGAGCAGATGCAACTGAGCAATGCTGTATATATGAAGGTCAAAGGACAACGTTCAGGACCTGGTCCTCTCCTTGTTGAGATGGGGACTTTCTCCTCTGAACTTCGTTGTCTACTCCAGGCTAGCCGGGCTATACACTTCTAGGTGATTCTCTGTCTCCACTTCCCATTTCAGCTTAGGAGGAGTCTTGGGGTTGCAGATGTGCGCATTGAGTGCATCCAACTTTTTTTTTTAATGTGGATTCCAGGTAATGAAGTCAGGCTGTTGGGTTTGCAAGCACTTTTACCTGCTGTACCATCTCACTAGCCCTGCATTGGCTTTCGAGTCAGGGTCTCTCACGGGCCTAGAACCGGCCAAGTCAGGGAAGGTGGCAGGTCATTGAGTTCCTGGAATCTGCCTTTTTCCGCCTTTCCAGCACTGGAGATCACAAGTATAAACCATTGTGTCTGGATTTTTCACCTGGGTTCTGGGACTCAAACTCAGGCCTCCATGTTTGCACGGCACACGCTTAACCAACCGAGCCTTCTCTCCTTAGTTAGCCTTCTGAATACTGTGGATCTCCTGGAACTGCTTGCCAAATTCCACATGTAGAAGTTCCTCTAGAAAGAAGGTCTATGTCTGTCCCCTGATTTTTGAGCAATGCCATGATCCAAAAATAAAGCTAAGAGCCTCCATCGTGTTAATGCAAACCCCACAGATCCCAGGCTGCCTTCTCTGTGGAGCCGAGGCTATTTCAGACCATGCTCTTTTTAGTTCAGATGATACAAGGACCTGGTAGTGGGAGGCATGTCCTGGCACAGCTGGAGACGCAACTGACAGTTAGCAGAGGCCCCCTTTCCCTGACAGGTCACTCCGACAGGTACACCAGGCCAGTAGATGCCCCACTAACAGCCTGAAGTTGTCTCCGACGGTGGCATACCAGCCCACATTCTTGATCTCCAAATCTCCTCCGACTATACTTGCTGAGGCGCAATTGCCAATTGGGTGGCTCTCATTCCACACTTCAGGGTTCTTCCTCTCAAATGGCTCTCTCTAGCAACAGTTTAGGTCATAGGAGTTATGCTTAAAAACTTAAAAACTTAAAAACTTATGTTTCCCCAACCCTGCTGTGTAATTTTAGATTTTTCAAACATCTTTTTTCTTTTACTAAGTTGCTATTTCCTCAAGTCTGCCTGTACTAAGCACATTTCATTTTAGAGTACATTTTAATTTTTGATGAGATGTCTCTTTTTTTCTTGAAGATTTTAAGGGTTACCTAACATTTTGACGCACAGGAAATATTGCGGTGTTGTATCTGAAGCGTGTGTGTCCAAAGTCTGCTTCCAGCTTGTTCGGATCAGGTTGCCGCAAACTCAAAAGTGATGTGACCATTTTCTCACCAGTTACATGTCACGTCTACTTCACAGCCAATTTGCTCATGTTGGTTAAAATTAGGTCCAGAGCAGCAATTTTCCCAGTTGCTTCCACTATTTTCTAAGAAACAAAATTGCCTTCGGGGCAAGTCAGGAATGTGTCAGATACTCGAGTCTGAGTCTGAGGAGATCTTTTATTAGTCTGGACTTTTCAGGTGGCAGAAACTCAACTCCAACCACGTTAGGCAGATGGGGCATGATTGACAGGCTGCCAGGACTGAGAAACATCCAGAAGCAGCCTCATTGAGGGACTCTTGGGTGTCCCCAGACCAGTCTTCTCTCTGCATCTTTTTGTGTTGGCCTCATGCTCTCCTTCTCTGGCCACAGAGCCATGCAGTGGGAAGGAGGATGTGCCAGCCCCTAGCCAGCAGCTGGCAGAGAGGTGTCATTCCCATCTGAACGCATCAGAGGAGTCCCAGATGGGTTCTGATGACCTCATTTGGGCAAATGCCAGGCCCTTGCCAGGCTGGAAAGGCAAAGGTGAACAAACAGCTAAGACATCCAAATTCCTAGGACCTTGGTTTCACCACCACACAGGTCTGCTATGAGGATCAGCTGCAGGATGTGGGCTCAGTGCACAGCCAGGTACTTCTGGCTCTGCCAGTCAGAGCTCATAACAAACCCCTAGCTCGGGGTGGCTGTGCCCCAGGGTACAACACATTCATCAGTGCTGGGTTATATCAATATTGCCATCATGGCATGAAGAGCGCATTAAGGAGGCAAAGAGATGACTTAGTGAATAAGAGCTCTCGCTACACAAGCATGAGGACCCAGCACCCAGGTAAAGATCCAGACATGGGTGCTTCTGCCTGTAACCCCAGCATAAAGACAGGCTCACTGCCAACCTAGTTGAAATGGTGAGAGATGCTATCTGTCTCAAGGGAATAAGCTAGAGAAGACAGAAGAAGATATCCAGTAGCCTCTTCTGGGCTCTACATATGCACCCATGGGTGTGCATGCCCACACAACCACACACACACAAAGGGGAAAAAGAGAAAGGAGGGGGGATGAACACTTAGGAGGCTTAGGCAGGCAAATCATGAATTCAAGACTACCTTGGGCTACATAGCAAGATCTTGTCAAAAAAAAAAGACAGCTTAAATTGGGCTCTGCATATTTTCTCAGTGCTAGCTACCTTTATAGTATCATGATTATTTTTTATTTAGATACTGATGTTGCCAAGGGGCTCTTGAGTATGCAGCATGAGGCCCCATTTTCTAAAGGTGTTATAATAATGAATGCTGGGGAGGGAGAAAGGTAAGAGAACGTCTCAGTGGGTAAGAGAACTTCCTGTGCAAACATCTGAATTTGAATCCTCAGCATCCACATTAAAAGATGGGCATGGTTGGGGAACAGAACCCAGGAGCTTGCTGGTCAGCCAGCCTCGCTTACAAAGTAAGCTTCTCATTCGGTGAGAAACCCTGCCTCAAAGGAGCAAGACAGAGAGTGACAAAACAAGATGCCCAACATCCTGTCTGACCCCTGTGTGTACACACACACACACACACACACACACACACACGCGCGCGCGCACGCACAGAGAGAGAAAGAAAGAGAGTCACAAAAAATAATAGGGGTTAAATATTGGCTCAGGGATTAGCAGCACTTATTGCCCTTACACAGAAATTTATTCCCAGCTCCCACATGGTGGCTCACAACCATCTGTAATTCCAATTTTCAAGGGATCCAGTGCCCTCTTTTGTCCTTCACATGTACCATGCATACACATAGAACACATACGTGCATGCAAGCAAAACATTCATGCAGATAAAAAAGGAAAAATAATAATAATTTTTTTGCCCTGTCCATACCTTGGACCCCTTGGACCCACCTAATCCTCAAGGTGTCCTCCTCATAGCCTCCTCATAGCATCAATAAAGTTTCATAATAATAATAATAAGGAAAAATGTGAATACCTATTGCTTAGCATATATCCTAAGCATTCAGATTATTCTCATGATTGTTCACATCCCCTGAATCACTGGACCCTCAATCCTGCTTCATTCTTTGTTCCTTCCTGTTTGATGCCCTCTATGGTAAACCATGTTTGTGGTTACCAGACATTTTTCTCCCTCTGTCTCTTGATAAAGCCTCAAGACTACTTCCTCATGCCAAGAGGGTGCAGTGGCAGCCACACCAGGCTTCTGTTCAGAAACGTCACCTATATAGCCAGTCATTTGTCTTTGTGTCCCCTCACTTGTTTGGGGGAGATATAAGCAGACATATATTCACCCCAGATTGGGAACTGATGACAGACCAAAGTATGGATACCACAAAAGTCTAAGTTGGTGAACCAGTGAATTTCATTGGGGTTACTTACAGGTGTATGGGTGAGGGGTTACTAACAGTAGCAGAGATGACTCAAAGACAGTTGCATCACCAAAAGCCACCCCAGCATGAGTGACAACTCACAAAATCTAGAAATATAGAGCAAACTGCACAGCCTACAGACAGTTCTGCTGGTTAAAGAGTGTCTTCCCACTGGCTCTGTTGGCCTGAGCCTCTTCCAGGCAACTTGGCTTGTCTATGAGTGTCTTTCAACCACCCTTATTGCTTATATAAGCTTGGGGAGGGAGAAACCTGTTAAATCTGATTAGTTTTAGGGACTTCCTGGAGCCATTGAGGTGTTTACTTCCTGGTATTAAGAGCTTCCCTCCAAAGTGGACTGTTTTCACAACACCTGCAGCCCCTCAGCTGCTGTGCTCTGGCTCACCCAGGCCTTGCTCCTGGAAGTCAAGGAATAAACCTCTTCCTCCTCCAATCTATCTGTGAGTCCTTTCAGCTTACCCAAACTAGTTAGCCCCAGCACAGTATTTTCGCATGGGAAAAGAGAGATAATATTAACAACAGTAAAAATTTATATGTGATGCCTACTATAAGCAGATATCATTCTAGTGCATTGTCTCTCTCTCTCTGTGTATGTGTGTGTGCATGTGTGTGTGTGTGCTCATTAATCCTTACAACAAACCTATAAGGTTGATATTATCAATTCTCACCTTGTAAATGGCAAACAAAGGCACAGAGCAGGACTGAGTTGCTCCAGACAATGTAACCAGCGAAGCTGCAAGCAGCGCAACCAGGATTCAAGCATCATAGGATACCACATTAAATAATGCATCTAGTGCCCGATGCGTAGGGAAGACCTCTGACACGCAAGATGATGGTGGTGATATTATACACAGCAGAGCCAAGGGACAAGCTTGCTCGCCACCCCAACACATACAGAGAGAGAGAGAGAGAGACAGAGACAGAGAGAGACAGAGAGACAGAGAGAGACAGAGACAGAGACTCTGCACCCTCATGGAAAGAGAAAGAATGAAGTGCCCCATAGTCTGCAGAAGCAATCTACTTCCTCTGGGGTTATGGGGCAAGGGTTTTCTTTTTTCTTGAGATAAAAATTCATGTAACATCAAAGTAATCATTTTAAAATATATACTTAAGAAGATTTTGCCCATTCTCAAGGCTGTACAACCATCATCTGTGTCTCTCTATCTCACCCCAAAAGAAATCCCCTATAAGCAGTTGTCATCCACTCGTTCACACCTGCCTATAAGTGCCTGGTATCCACTGATATGCTTTGTGTCTGCAGCCTACCCTTATACAGTATATGTCTGTGTGTGTGCGCATGCGTGCGTGCGTGCATATGGGTGCAGATGTCTAAGGAAGGCCAGAGCAGCTGATCTCCTGAAGCTGGAGTGACAGCTATGGACTGCCTGTGTGGATTCTAGGACCCAAACTCTGGTCCTCTGGAAGAGCAGCAAGTGCTCTTCTTCACCACAGAGCCATCTCTCCAACCCTGGATAGGGTTATTAATAGAGCAACTCTCAGGTCACTTCTGGGTCATCTCATGGAGGCAGTGCTACTACCATGGAGGCAGAATGCCAAGCAACCTCACCCTGCTGTGGTGATGAGCCATCTGGAGAAGAAACCTGTTGAGGCAGAATTCCCTGAAGAATCAGAAACCTGAAACTCAGTCACCTTCATTGCCAAGTGAGTAGGGCTGTGAGTTAGATCCTGGGAGGATCATGGCAACCCACAGTGTCTAAAAACATTCAGATTCGAAAGTGTTTACACAGTGCTGGCCCAGATCTCCAGACTCAATGGGTATTCTGCGAGACAACCACAGCAGATGCAGCTCTGATGTTTTAAAAGAGGCATTGGCAAGCTGAATGTCAAGGCCCAGCAGAGAGGTGGGTGGGATCCTAGCATCCTGTCGGCCCCAGATGTTGCAGGTCTGGGGCATGCTTAACTAGTCCTACTGGTTCTGCTAAGCATCCAAGTGGGCCTGAAGAATATGCTGGATTTGGGTTTCTATCTGTTGTCAGTTGATGAGCCTATAACCTTCACAATAGGTTTCAACCACAAGCCTGGAACTGTGGGTGACAGTCTCAGAGAGTAAGAGAGGGTGACTTATTGGACCAGGAGTCCAAGTAAAACATGTCCCATTCACATAAGATGTTAGAGTTCTGTCTTGGACCATTGGTTTCTCTGTCCCATAGCATTCTTAAAACTTAGCTTGGAGCGTTGTATTGTGTTTAGCCAACTGGTTCTCACCTTTAGAGTCAAGTCACCTGGAGAGCTGTCGGATCTGATTCTCAGCCCCACCTCCAAGAAATTGGTATCAGGGGCTCAGCCTGGGGCCTGGGAATCTGCACCAGGTGATCAGACTTGTGCTCCATACGGTCACACCTTGGCCAACCCCATCCTAGTGAAAGTTCTAGAACTCTAGCTGTCAAAATCAGAGGCTAGCTTGCTCTGTTTGCACAAATCTCCAAGCCCAGCTTAGAGAATCCAAATGGCCTAACATCAAGTATCTTGCTTTGTTTAAAGTTTTATTGTGGTTGTGTTAGTTTATTTGTGTGTGTGCGTGTGTGTGCATGCGTGCGTGCATATGTGGAGACTTGCCACACTGCATGTGTAGTCAGAGGACAACTTGTGGGAGCGGGTTCTCTCCTTCTACCATGTAGGCCCTGGGATCAGACTCAGGTCAACAGTCTTGGTGGCAGTTGTCTTTGCAGGCTGAATCATCTCATCAGCTCATTTTTCTCTAGTCATTCACTCCATAAGTATTGCTTGAGACTCTTTGGTCCCTGTAGGCACATACATAGGAATCTCTCTCTTCATAGAATTTGCATTCACATGGGGAAATTGGGCAGGTTAGATGTTTGTTTTCTGTATATGGAGAGACCTACTACTGTAGAAACAAGACCTCTAAGGATTGAGATTGCTGTTTAAAATCTGTCAGTGTGGTTGGCATATGATGAATCCCTTCCACAATACTGATGCTGAGCACTTTTCTATTGGGTATGTATTTGAAAACTTGTGGGGGACGGAAGCTCGTTATTAATTGAGCAAGAACATTCAGTTCATGAGTTACTTTTTCTTCCCTGGAATTTTTGCCCTAAGTTCTTGTTGTAGACCTAATGAAAGCCTCTTCCCTGAGAGAGCTCTGAAATGCATGGTTCAGCCTCTCTATTCTACCATCTCTTCCCAGGGTGAAGATGCTACTTAGGGACTGATTTTGCGTGCCCTCCCTGTTCTGATTACCACCCTTCTCTGAGTACCTTTCATATTAAAACTGTAAAAATACCAAGAGAGAATCCAATCAGTCATTCACATGAGCCAGACACTGTATTGGGAATTAAAAAAAAAAAGATCACTTCCTTCCCTAGTGACTTATTTAGGGTTACTATTGCTGAGATGAAACCCTATGATCAAAAGCAACTTGGGGAAGAAAGGGTTTATTTCACTCACAGTTCCACAAAACAGTTTGTCATCAAAAGCAGTGAGGGTAGGAACTCAAACAGGGCAGAAACCTAGAGCAACGGGCTGATGCAGAGACCATGGAGGGGTGCTGCTTACTGGCTTGCTCCGCATGGCTTGCTCAACCTGCTTATAGAACCCAGGACCACCAGCCCAGGAATGGCACCACCCACAATGGACTGAGCTCTCCCACATCAATCAGCAATCAAGAAAATGCGCTACAGGATTTTACCCACAGCCTGATCCTGTGGGGGCATCTTCTCACCTGGGATCCTCTCTTTCCAGATGGCTCCAGCCTGTGACAAGTTGACCCCAAACTAGCCAGCACACTAGGTGTTTTCTTTCTGTTGAGGCCATGCTATTGATCTGGTGGCCAAGGGCATAAATGCTCAGGAGACCATAATTTCATACAAGTCTTCATGGGGAAAAAATCATTTTTTTATTTTTATCTGAGTTTATTGCTAGCTAGCAGCAATCCCCACCCTCCTTTTTTATTACTTTCTTTTATATATATGATATTCTGACAACTCCCTACCTTTTTCATTTTTTAATTACATCTTCCTCCTGTCTTTTGATTCTTCCTCCTCCCTCTCAGTTCATATATAAACACGCCTTCCTGCATGCCGAGTAAAGCTAATAGCCATTTGTGGCTCAGTTTTATTTCAGATCAGATACATCAGTGTCATGGAGTAAAAGTAAGAGAGACAATGTAGTCTGAACCCACACATGCTTCTGTCGTTTGCCCCAGCCTGGACTTCTGCCTGTTTCGCCTTTCCTATTTGTCTTTCTCTTACTTCCATGACCTCATCAGGCCTCCATGTCCACCTCAAGCATTTCCTACAGTGACCTGGAACATGTGCTTCCTGCCATAGCCACAGTGGTAAACAACTCCTGGTGGACTGGGGAGCAACTCAGAGAGGAACCGGAAATGCTCTCTGTAATTTAAACTCCCCAAAGGAGAGATCACAACCCGGTGCTCGAGAGCAGACACACCCTGTGCTCACTGGCTCCAAGCCTCAGACCCAGAGTCCCTCTGCTGGGCTCTGATAACCATTGCGTTTTACTTTAGACAGAATCAAACTTCTCTTGAATAATTAAACACATCCAAGAATACCAGCAGATAAGAAGTGGGGGTTCCTATCCCACAAAAGACAAAACCAGCCCTAGAGTAAGAATTTTGGAGACGAAGATAATCTCTAAGACCAAGTGTTACCTTAGTGTTTACTCAGATGAAGAACCTGGACCCAGAGAGCAAGGCTATATTAGGGGATGAGTAGAGAAAAGAACTTTGGACTCCAGATTTGGGGCTGATCTTCTCTCCTCTCCCCAGGGTCTGGTTATTTGATCTCACACCAGACCCCTGTGCCTTCACTGATATTCTAGTCCTAGGGGCTCCAGGCAGCAGCTATCATGGAAAGCATAACCTACAAACAAAGTCAGACAAACAAATGCCAGCTGGGTGCTTCAGAATGGAGCCATTTGCTGGCCCCTTTCCTTCTAGGGCTGGTTACCAGAGGAGTGGCTCCAGAGGGATAATATGTTCCTATTTTTTCCCTTCTAATCCAGGACACCTGTCCCTTCTTTGGGGAATGTGCAACATTCAAGGCTTCGCAACATGTGACCAACCACCTGTTGTTCATGCCTTTCCAAATTGGCCTTTCCAAATTGGTTTGGAGCCAGCCAACTGGACCCCCACCCATTATAAAATGTGGGTATTAGCAACATTAGTGTACTAAGTTTGAAGAGTCTCGAGCTTCCGAGGAATTATCAGGTCAAGACAATGCTCCCATGCAGAATAGACACCATGACACCTCCTCCCCTTTAATGTAATAGCTCTGATAAGTCTTAATTCTCTCGTAAGTCTTTGAGGAGAAAAGAAAGCTGAGGTTAACCATGGCTTGTCATTTTCTTTCACCCCCACTGCCATTCATCCATTCAACAAATATTTATTGGCCACCTGCTCTGTGTCACTCACGGCTAGTCGTCTGTTCATCTTTGCACCCTGCAAACCCACGGGCTTCCACTAAAGGCAAACTCTATGCGGATGTTGTGGAAGACAGACCCGCGGACAAAGCTCAATCCTTGCCTAGAAGGTGCTGTTGATATACTTAGGGTGGCAAGTTCACGAGCTAATATGACTTGAGACTGTATGTGTGAAGAGACCTCAGAGAACTATGGAGCCCCGAGGAGGAAAAAGACACCCCCAACTGACAGGTAAGGAAGTTCATGAGGATGCCGTGTGAACTGAGAGGCATAGGAGGATTTAGACAACCTGAAAAGGTGTGTGTATAGTCAAATTGGCACACCAGTGGCTCTCCAAGACAACAGAAAGCTAAGAAAGGCAGGACACAAAGTTCTCCTCCTGACTGATGTGTATGTCAGGTACCCATACAGTCAAATTGAGGTAAAGTGGGGACTCTGGTCACTGTCAGCTTTGAGAGATCTGAGTCTGTTATTTTCCCGGCCCTTTTAGGTTCTGAGGTTTGGCACCCGATCTGCAAGCAGGCAGCCAGGGCCGAGAAGAAACTCAAGGTAAGAGGCATGGTCTTCCAAGCTACCTTTTGCCACAGGTTGGGAAAGCTCTGCTTTCATGCAGAGAGTACCAGTTAAATGTGTATCCATTTCTGTGGGCTCCCTGATGGGAAGAGTTGCTTCAGGAAGCTTGGGAGGATTAAGATCTTGTACATGAAAGAACCTTGAAAACAATAAAGGACTTGATGCACGGAAGATTTTGAAGTTATCTAGGGTGGGTGAGATTATAACCGTACCAATGCCGGCCAAGATGGCGGCCAATCTGATGCGCTTATGCCACGGTTTTTCCCTAGCCTAGGGTTACTTATTAATAATGATAGTTGCTATCATCTCAGTAATTGACAGTTTGCAGAATGTCTTCATAGCTCCTCCCTGGCTGGATTGCTTCAACCTCCTGAGGCAGAGGGGGCAAGAAATTGTATCTCTACTTTGCCTGTGAGAAAATCAAGTCTAAAGAGAGTCATTTGACAGCAATGATGCAGCCAGGCAGATGCAGAGGGTTGTCCCCAGGCACACAGTGGACCAGCTGAGACTCTGGTCCCTCAGAATTTCTGCACTGTGACTAATGCCAGGAAGACCTGTGAATCTGAGTCCCTGGTACTGAAGGAGACGGGGTTTCCCAGACTGCAGGAAGAGGTTGCGTTCCTGGCTTCTTCATGCTGCAGAGAGGTTCCTAAGATGTGTGTGTGTTGGGGTCGGGGAGCAACACGAGCTCTAACATGCCCCTTCGTTCTCATCCCTGCTGCCGACTTGACCCCCTAAGAGTCTCTCACGTTACTAGAATCTTCGCAACAACAAAAACACAGGTGCACAATTTCTGATCAGCTAATTAACCCTTCTCCTTTGCCATTTCATCCAGTTAATGACAGAACTGATCCTATTGATGTGTGATTTCTTTTCATCCGTATGGGACTCCCCACTCTGTGGTTTCTAAGGCCTTCTCCCGTTAAAGTACAAGAAGACCTAGCTGTCATTTTTCTCAGTTTCCTGTCTGGAGAATTTCCTAAACCTGAGTTCTTCTTTAAAACCCTGAGACTTTTTGCTGCATCTGTGTGCCACCTCTTTAATGTCAGCACCCATTCTTTCTTTTCCTTCCTTTAAAGCAACTCAACTCATTTTCATTTAGCTGAACTGATTTTAAAATAGAACTTGTGGCTGCCACGTAGAGAGGAGTAACGCTGGTTATAAACATGATAAATTCAAGGATAATGAAATAGTTGTTGAAAAACGTCTTTAAAATGCTAGCTCGTGTTGCTGGCACACTCTTTAATTCAAAGGGGAAATTAAGTGTTGTTGGGACAGCTGTTGATATGTGTTAGCACCACATCAAGAGTCCTCCTCCAGCTAATCAGGGGGCTTGAAACAAAGTGTTCCACTTCATCACTGTGTGATGTGGTGCCATCAAATGTTTCAACCTTCATTTGTGTTCCCAGATCCACCTCTAGTTCTTATTCATTGTTTGGAGATGGATGGAAGCTGAGCAGTCCTGGGGCACGACCATTTACCTTTTGCACATCAGGAATCTGAGATCTTTTAAATCACATGTATTTCCCCACTGGTCTTTGATTCAGTCTTGACTTTCCCGTTACCATGCGTTGCTACACTCTGAGATGCACAGAGGGTATCAACACTATTGGGGCTGGGAGCTGGCCATCCATCATGGCCACCGTGCAGAGGCAGATGTTTTAAGGTTTTCACTTAAGTTGCTCTCAGTTTGCCAAGGGTCCACTGCAAAGAATCAGCATGATTGTGCAAGTATGTGAGCTTCCGTTTGCTTCTGCATTGTTTACTAAGCTATCAAGGAGTGAATACTAAGCAGTTTTATTCATTTAAAATAAATACATTATTGGCTGAGATAACCCAAAATGAAGTTTTATGAACAACTCTCTATTTAAAATGACAGCTGCAGATAACTAGAAAAAAATCATATTCTGCCCAGCATCCTGAAGTTCTAGACCTGCTGGACCCCATTCACACACAGACATTGGTTGAAACGGCAGAGAGGAAAGAGGGAGGACATAGGTGGCCAGAGTGCTTCAACCATCCAGCTAAAGCCCCCTAAGAGCTGCATTCTGTACTGTTTTCTCCCTTCTAAGCCTGAACTTCTGCTTCTCACCCTCTGTCTTCATCTCTCCCACAGCACAGACGGACATCTGAGACTTCCATCTCACCACCTGGGTCCAGCATTGGGTCGCCTAACCGGGTCATCTGTGTATGTATCACTTCTTAGCAGCCACGGGGCTTTGCTTACCCCTGACCTAGCACCTGAAATGTTTTTAAGCCCATTTGGGCCGCGCTTTTTTTATTCTCGGTGGCATACCAGATCTTGAGGACACAGAAGAGGACAGGGAGGACGTGGACCTTGTTCTTAGACACGCAACCTAGTAAACCAAGAGCCTCAGCAATGGTTTAAAGTTCAAGACAGTGTAATGGCAAAAGAAACCATCCTGCAATTCTAAAATAAATTTCAGGCACCTTTTTTCCTATTCCTTAACCGAGACCAGGCAAGATAGGAGCTAGGTGTTCAGAGTGGCAGGGAGAGGTGGAATTGATATCGGTATAGAGGTAGTGTTGTGTGATAAAGAGACAGGAGAAGTGTCAATGTGCAAAGAAAAAAGGGGGGTGGAGTTGCAAAGCTAAAGGAGGCCTTTCTAAACATCTGCAAAGCCCAGAAACAAAGTAGATCCCTTACCTGTGTCTAAACTCCCACCTTCAGAACCATTCCCACAGGCAGAAGTGACAAAGTTCATCTAGATGGCCTCAGGGGGGTCCTGTGGTTAATGTAATGTGTGCATTCATTCAGTGTGTGCTGAGCTTCCTGTCTGTAATGAGTACTGTGCTCTGTCCTGGAGAGGTGGTGATGGACAGATCTGGTACCCTCTTGACACTGGACATACAGGCCATGGATAATCAGTTGTAACTATGACAAGTAGCAGGAGATAAAGACACTGTGCACCCTTATGATGCTCCCAGTAACGGAAGAGACCTGACTGTCTGGAGCCAGTTGAGAAAAGGCATCCCAGAGGAAGAAAGACTGAATAACAGAAAGAAGCCAAGGGAGGTGGGTGGCAGAGCCAGGGAGCAGCAAGATAAGCAGCATGGCTGACCACAGGGCAAAGGAACCAAGACCAAGAATGTGGGGGTATTGGACAACAGAGGACCTGCCACCAAGGAGGGAAGCTCCACACATAATCCTCAAACCTGCCAGGCCCAGGTGGGCTTTGACACCATGGCAGGGTCATTCAGATTCACGTCCAGCTTCTTTCTTTGAACCCACACAAGGCCCATCAGTGGCACTATTTCCTGTCCTTTCTTCTCCTGGACAAGAGAAAATAAGAAGAGTCCTTGCTACGACTTCAATATTGGTCAATACCGCCATGTGGCTGCCACAGAGAGCAAGCTACTTTTTTCCTTTCTTTTTTTGTGGGATTAACTTCAGGGCTTTGTGCATGCCAGACAGCTGTTGAGCCTGTAAGCTATTGAGCTCCATCCCCAGGTCAAGACAAGTGACTGTGATCACAGGCTGTACTCATTGCAGATTCCTATCTAGAACATGTGAGAAACAGGCCCCTGGCACAAAGAATGGCACCAGTCACAGCAGGATCACAGGGCTTAGTTTGGGGATCGATAGTGTAAGAAAGTTGTTGGTGAACGTAAGCTGGTCCCCAGAAGAGAGTTGCCAAGATGGCTGCAACTAGGAACATCTTTGCGTTGTAGGGTTTAGCATCAGGCATCATTCAGGAGTAGAGTTCAGACTGCAGCCTGTGACACCAGTTATGGGACATTTGTGCCTCAGTTTCCACATCTAAAGGATAGGATTTATACTTCCTTCAGAGAGGTGTTGTGATATTTAGGTGGGATCATTCTGGTAAAGCCAGAGGCCTCATAAAAAATGTTGCTCAATGGGTAACCTCTGGGCCCATTCTTCTTCCAACATCTACAGCTCTTCCCTTCACGCCTAATGGTGTTTTTAGTAGACACTGGAGAACCCTTGATCCTCTCGTGCCTTGATTTTGTTCTCTCTCCTTCCTCTTCTCTCTCTTATCTTTCTCCTTCTCTCCTGCCCATTTCCCTCTTCCCCAGGCCAAAGTGGATAATGAGATCCTTAATTACAAAGACCTGGCAGCTCTCCCCAAGGTTAAGTCCATCTACGAGGTGCAACGCCCTGACCTCATTTCCTACGAACCTCATTCCAGATACACCTCCGACGAGATGCTTGAGAGATGTGGCTATGGAGAGGTATTGCATCTTGCCCTCTCTGGGACTCTTGAAAGAGTCAAGGTGCTGCTGGGGTCCCCAGCCAACTTCATTATAGACAGCTTGGCCACCACAGTATTGGCCTCCAGACCTTCTTAACCTGGAATTTATAGCCAACTTGTAAATGCGAAGAGATTTCATCCAAAAAAATCTGGCTTTAAATAAGGCGGTAAATGTGCATTTCCATCATCTAATGGTGAGTGGCAGCACACCCTGTTGACAGGAGTAGGCTCTTCATTCTTCCCAGTCCCCACCACGCCCTACTGAACCAGCATGCAAGCTGAGAGCCTAGAGCTACTCATCCATTACTTGGGCTGTTGCTTTTCCTATAGCAGCGAAATCTGGCTGATACTCAAGCCCATGTCTCTGATCCCACCCCAGGCTCAAAGGACAGTGACATTCCTAAACCCTGGTTAGGCGTGTTCTCTCCGTTGTGAACCTTACTTAAAACTTCATGTCCAGAACAGGACGCATGAAGATGCAGCATCAGATGGACTTAGAAACCATTATGTGATTGCTAAGTGTGGGGTGCTCAGGAGAAGGCAGGAGAACTATCGCAGAATAGATACTGACTAGCCATGTTCCAAGAGATTTTTCTCACCCCATTCTAGACCCTTGCGCTATAACAATGTGTAGCAAGATCCTGGCCTGGGAGTAGGCTCCCAAGTACCTATTCCAGCTCCACCACTTGCTAGCTTGTGTCCTTGGGCAGCATTAGGGAAACTAACAGGTTCTGGGTTCCATTGGGTTGAAGAGCCCAGGGCTGAGTTCTGGCTCCTAAAATGGGCCTGGAAAAGTGAACCAAGTATTTACTGACTCTAATTCTGAAGCTAGAGACCAGGACCCCTGGGTCATAGCCAACCCCCAGATGGTTTTGGTTCACTCACAGCGTCGTTCAGAAATGTAAATTAGCTGTCACCATGTAAATGTTAGGAGATTTCACAGAAGCAGCCGCGTTTCTTACTTGACTTAGAAATTAAGAATCTGGTCAACGTTGAGTAGACATTCCAACATGGCTCTGCTCACAGCTGAAAACATGGGTGGGCTGAGCCTCCAGCTGCCGTCTCCAGCTTGCTAGGCCCCTTACCATGCCAGCCCCCAAGTTTACAGCAGTGACCTGGTCCTTGCTTAGCCCTTAATGTGAATACTACTCCCCTAGGCTTTGTCTTTGTGAACCACAGAGGAGATGTGAACTAGAAGAGAGAGACAGAGGAGGGTTGAGAAAATAGCTCTGAGCTGGAAGTCAGGGAACCTAGGTTCAGATCAAGACTAGCCATTTCCTGAGAGGCCTCGCGTGGCCCCGAGCTCTCCCGTTAGGAAGGGAGACTTCCTACCACTTTCCAGCAGTCTGACATTCTTGAATTCCAAGAGAAGTGTCCTCTGGAGAGGGTCCCCAGGGGCAGCTGCAGGCCCTCTCCTTAACACCATTTTAGCATTTAACCATGCTCTGTCCCTTCCTCTTGCCCTCCTCTCTACCTTCGCTCCCTCCGTGGCTGCTTTCAAATTCTTCACTTTTAAAGTCGCTGGGAACATTATCTCCTTACTCCCAGGTAATTAATCTGATACATAATGTGTTTTAAAAATATATGAAAAGTGGTGCTTGTTTATGATGACCAAGAAGGGCTTCCTGGTCAGCCATCCCCTGTACCACAGGGGCCTGATCCCTTAACCCAAAATGTTTACCCCAACCAAGTAATGGCGTGAGGATCGGAGTAAAAAAAACTCCCACATGCCTGTCAAACCCCTTTATGTCTCTGGAATCACTAGTCAGACTCCAGACACTGCCCATGGGTTCTAGCCAAGGGATCCGAGCAATGCATGAAGGCCTGAGAACTCTCTCCCACCCTCTGCAGGTTGTGTGATGACTTAAGCCTGGGCCCCTAGAATTCCAGATTCTATAG